>JAFJYI010000137.1:1800000-2021365 GCA_019022655.1 Acacia acuminata | reverse complement strand
GGGATTTCCTTGCAAATCTGATCCCCGTGGAGCAAATGGCCCTAGAAAACAAAAAAAAAAAAAAAAAAAAAAAAAAAAAACGCACACAAAAGGAGCCTCGAGCAATTTCGGGGCCGAAACACGTGAATTTTGGAAAAGCATCTACCATTGAAAATGGATTGAGGAGGGGCTTCCCGTGCAAATCCGAGCCCTGTGGAGCAATTGCCCCTTGAAGGCGACAAACCGGCCTCAAAAGGAGCCTTGCGCAATTTGACGGGCGAAACGCCTGAATTTCGGAAAAGGGTCTACCACTTAGGATTCCTTGTGGAAAATGGATTGAGGAAGGCGATTTCCGTGCAAATCCGAGCCCTGTGGAGCAATTACCCCTTAGAGGCGGAAAACCTCCCTCAAAACCAGCCCCGGCCAATTTGGGTGTCAAAACGCCTGAATTTCGAAAAACCGCCTACCACTTTGGATTCCTTGCGGAAAATGGATTAAGGAAGGCGATTTCCGTGCAAGTCCGAGGCCTGTGGAGCAATTACCCCTTAGAAGCGCAAAACCTCCCTCAAAACGAGCCTCGGCCAATTTGGGGGTCGAAACGCCTGAATTTCGGAAAAGCGCCTACCACTTTGGATTCCTTGTGGAAAATGGATTGAGGAGGGGGATTTCCGTGAAAATCCGAGCCCTGTGGAGCAATTTACCCTTGAAAGCGACAAACCGCCCTCAAAAGGACCCTCGCCCAATTTGGGGGTCGAAACGCCTGAATTTCGGAAAACCGTAAACCACCTCGGATTCCTTGTGGAAAATGGATTGAGCAGGGGGATTTCCGTGAAAATCCGAGCCCTGTGGAGTAAATTCCCTTTGAAAGCAAAAAACCTCGCTCAAAACGCGCCTCGGCCAATTAGGGGGTCGAAAAGCCTGAATTTCAAAAAAGCGTCTACCACTTTGGATTCCTTGTGGAAAATGGATTGAGGAAGGCGATTTCCGTGCAAGTCCGAGGCCCGTAGAGCAATTACCCCATA
Organism: Acacia acuminata; assembly: GCA_019022655.1. Lineage (NCBI taxonomy): Eukaryota > Viridiplantae > Streptophyta > Magnoliopsida > Fabales > Fabaceae > Acacia > Acacia acuminata. The sequence goes on along the minus strand of JAFJYI010000137.1, from coordinate 2,020,364 downwards.
GAAGCGAAAAACCTCCCTCAAAACGAGCCTCGGCCAATTTGGGGGTCGAAACGCCTGAATTTCGAAAAAGCGCCTACCACTTTGGATTCCTTGTGGAAAATGGATTGAGGAGGGGGATTTCTGTGAAAATCCGAGCCCTGTGGAGCAATTTACCCTTGAAAGCGACAAACCGCCCTCAAAAGGAGCCTCGCCCAATTTGGGGGTCGAAACGCCTGAATTTCGGAAAACCGTCAACCACCTTGGATTCCTTGTGGAAAATGGATTGAGCGGGGGATTTCCTTGCAAATCTGATCCCTGTGGAGCAAATGGCCCTAGAAAACAAAAAAAAAAACGCACACAAAAGGAGCCTCGAGCAATTTCGGGGCCGAAACACGTGAATTTTGGAAAAGCATCTACCATTGAAAATGGATTGAGGAGGGGGCTTCCCGTGCAAATCCGAGCCCCGTGGAGCAATTGCCCCTTGAAGGCGACAAACCGGCCTCAAAAGGAGCCTTGCGCAATTTGACGGCGAAGCGCCTGAATTTCGGAAAAGCGTCCACCACTTAGGATTCCTTGTGGAAAATGGATTGAGGAAGGCGATTTCCGTGCAAATCCGAGCCCTGTGGAGCAATTACCCCTTAGAAGCGGAAAACCTCCCTCAAAACCAGCCTCGGCCAATTTGGGAGTCAAAACGCCTGAATTTCGAAAAACCGCCTACCACTTTGGATTCCTTGTGGAAAATGGATTAAGGAAGGCGATTTCCGTGCAAGTCCGAGGCCCGTGGAGCAATTACCCCTTAGAAGCGCAAAACCTCCCTCAAAACGAGCCTCGGCCAATTTGGGGGTCGAAACGCCTGAATTTCGGAAAAGCGCCTACCACTTTGGATTCCTTGTGGAAAATGGATTGAGGAGGGGGATTTCCGTGAAAATCCGAGCCCTGTGGAGCAATTTACCCTTGAAAGCGACAAACCGCCCTCAAAAGGACCCTCGCCCAATTTGGGGGTCGAAACGCCTGAATTTCGGAAAACCGTAAACCACCTCGGATTCCTTGTGGAAAATGGATTGAGCAGGGGGATTTCCGTGAAAATCCGAGCCCTGTGGAGTAATTTCCCTTTGAAAGCGAAAAACCTCCCTTAAAACGAGCCTCGGCAATTTGGGGGTCGAAAAGCCTGAATTTTGTAAAAGCGTCTACCACTTTGGATTCCTTGTGGAAAATGGATTGAGGAAGGCGATTTCCGTGCAAGTCCGAGGCCCGTAGAGCAATTACCCCATAGAAGCGAAAAACCTCCCTCAAAACGAGCCTCGGCCAATTTGGGGGTCGAAACGCCTGAATTTCGAAAAAGCGCCTACCACTTTGGATTCCTTGTGGAAAATGGATTGAGGAGGGGGATTTCTGTGAAAATCCGAGCCCTGTGGAGCAATTGCCCCTTGAAAGTGACAAACCGCCCTCAAAAGGAGCCTAGCCCAATTTGGGGGTCGAAACGCCTGAGTTTCCGAAAACCGTCAACCACCTTGGATTCCTTGTTGAAAATGGATTGAGCAGGGGGATTTCCCTGCAAATCTGATCCCTGTGGAGCAAATGCCCCAAGAAAACGAAAAAACGCGCACAAAAGGAGCCTCGAGCAATTTGGGGCCCGAAACACGTGAATTTTGGAAAAGCATCTACCATTGAAAATGGATTGAGGAGGGGGCTTCCCGTGCAAATCCGAGCCCTGTGGAGCAATTGCCCCTTGAAGGCGACAAACCGGCCTCAAAAGGAGCCTTGCGCAATTTGACGGGCGAAACGCCTGAATTTCGGAAAAGGGTCTACCACTTAGGATTCCTTGTGGAAAATGGATTGAGGAAGGCGATTTCCGTGCAAATCCGAGCCCTGTGGAGCAATTACCCCTTAGAGGCGGAAAACCTCCCTCAAAACCAGCCCGGCCAATTTGGGTGTCAAAACGCCTGAATTTCGAAAAACCGCCTACCACTTTGGATTCCTTGCGGAAAATGGATTAAGGAAGGCGATTTCCGTGCAAGTCCGAGGCCTGTGGAGCAATTACCCCTTAGAAGCGCAAAACCTCCCTCAAAACGAGCCTCGGCCAATTTGGGGGTCGAAACGCCTGAATTTCGGAAAAGCGCCTACCACTTTGGATTCCTTGTGGAAAATGGATTGAGGAGGGGGATTTCCGTGAAAATCCGAGCCCTGTGGAGCAATTTACCCTTGAAAGCGACAAACCGCCCTCAAAAGGACCTCGCCCAATTTGGGGGTCGAAACGCCTGAATTTCGGAAAACCGTAAACCACCTCGGATTCCTTGTGGAAAATGGATTGAGCAGGGGGATTTCCGTGAAAATCCGAGCCCTGTGGAGTAATTTCCCTTTGAAAGCGAAAAACCTCCCTTAAAACGAGCCTCGGCAATTTGGGGGTCGAAAAGCCTGAATTTTGTAAAAGCGTCTACCACTTTGGATTCCTTGTGGAAAATGGATTGAGGAAGGCGATTTCCGTGCAAGTCCGAGGCCCGTAGAGCAATTACCCCATAGAAGCGAAAAACCTCCCTCAAAACGAGCCTCGGCCAATTTGGGGGTCGAAACGCCTGAATTTCGAAAAAGCGCCTACCACTTTGGATTCCTTTTGGAAAATGGATTGAGGAGGGGGATTTCTGTGAAAATCCGAGCCCTTTGGAGCAATTTACCCTTGAAAGCGACAAACCGCCCTCAAAAGGAGCCTCGCCCGATTTGGGGGTCGAAACGCCTGAATTTCGGAAAAACCGTCAACCACCTTGGATTCCTTGTGGAAAATGGATTGAGCGGGGGGATTTCCTTGCAAATCTGATCCCCGTGGAGCAAATGGCCCTAGAAAACAAAAAAAAAAAAAAAAAAACGCACACAAAAGGAGCCTCGAGCAATTTCGGGGCCGAAACACGTGAATTTTGGAAAAGCATCTACCATTGAAAATGGATTGAGGAGGGGGCTTCCCGTGCAAATCCGAGCCCTGTGGAGCAATTGCCCCTTGAAGGCGACAAACCGGCCTCAAAAGGAGCCTTGCGCAATTTGACGGCGAAACGCCTGAATTTCGGAAAAGGGTCTACCACTTAGGATTCCTTGTGGAAAATGGATTGAGGAAGGCGATTTCCGTGCAAATCCGAGCCCTGTGGAGCAATTACCCCTTAGAGGCGGAAAACCTCCCTCAAAACCAGCCCGGCCAATTTGGGTGTCAAAACGCCTGAATTTCGAAAAACCGCCTACCACTTTGGATTCCTTGCGGAAAATGGATTAAGGAAGGCGATTTCCGTGCAAGTCCGAGGCCCGTGGAGCAATTACCCCTTAGAAGCGCAAAACCTCCCTCAAAACGAGCCTCGGCCAATTTGGGGGTCGAAACGCCTGAATTTCGGAAAAGCGCCTACCACTTTGGATTCCTTGTGGAAAATGGATTGAGGAGGGGATTTCCGTGAAAAATCCGAGCCCCGTGGAGCAATTTACCCTTGAAAGCGACAAACCGCCCTCAAAAGGACCCTCGCCCAATTTGGGGGTCGAAACGCCTGAATTTCGGAAAACCGTAAACCACCTCGGATTCCTTGTGGAAAATGGATTGAGCAGGGGGATTTCCGTGAAAATCCGAGCCCTGTGGAGTAATTTCCCTTTGAAAGCGAAAAACCTCCCTTAAAACGAGCCTCGGCAATTTGGGGGTCGAAAAGCCTGAATTTTGTAAAAGCGTCTACCACTTTGGATTCCTTGTGGAAAATGGATTGAGGAAGGCGATTTCCGTGCAAGTCCGAGGCCTGTAGAGCAATTACCCCATAGAAGCGAAAAACCTCCCTCAAAACGAGCCTCGGCCAATTTGGGGGTCGAAACGCCTGAATTTCGCAAAAACGCCTACCACTTTGGATTCCTTGTGGAAAATGGATTGAGGAGGGGGATTTCTGTGAAAATCCGAGCCCTTTGGAGCAATTTACCCTTGAAAGCGACAAACCGCCCTCAAAAGGAGCCTCGCCCAATTTGGGGGTCGAAACGCCTGAATTTCAGAAAACCGTCAACCACCTTGGATTCCTTGTGGAAAATGGATTGAGCAGGGGGATTTCCTTGCAAATCTGATCCCTGTGGAGCAAATGGCCCTAGAAAACAAAAAAACGCGCACAAAAGGAGCCTCGAGCAATTTCGGGGCCGAAACACGTGAATTTTGGAAAAGCATCTACCATTGAAAATGGATTGAGGAGGGGGCTTCCCGTGCAAATCCGAGCCCTGTGGAGCAATTGCCCCTTGAAGGCGACAAACCGGCCTCAAAAGGAGCCTTGCGCAATTTGACGGGCGAAACGCCTGAATTTCGGAAAAGGGTCTACCACTTAGGATTCCTTGTGGAAAATGGATTGAGGAAGGCGATTTCCGTGCAAATCCGAGCCCTGTGGAGCAATTACCCCTTAGAGGCGGAAAACCTCCCTCAAAACCAGCCCCGGCCAATTTGGGTGTCAAAACGCCCGATTTCGAAAAACCGCCTACCACTTTGGATTCCTTGCGGAAAATGGATTAAGGAAGGCGATTTCCGTGCAAGTCCGAGGCCCGTGGAGCAATTACCCCTTAGAAGCGCAAAACCTCCCTCAAAACGAGCCTCGGCCAATTTGGGGGTCGAAACGCCTGAATTTCGAAAAAGCGCCTACCACTTTGGATTCCTTGTGGAAAATGGATTGAGGAGGGGGATTTCTGTGAAAATCCGAGCCCCGTGGAGCAATTTACCCTTGAAAGGTACAAACCGCCCTCAAAAGGATCCTCGCCCAATTTTGGGGTCGAAACGCCTGAATTTCGGAAAACTGTCAACCACCTTGGATTCCTTGTGGAAAATGGATTGAGCAGGGGGATTTCCGTGAAAATCCGAGCCCTGTGGAGTAATTTCCCTTTGAAAGCGAAAAACCTCCCTTAAAACGAGCCTCGGCAATTTGGGGGTCGAAAAGCCTGAATTTTGTAAAAGCGTCTACCACTTTGGATTCCTTGTGGAAAATGGATTGAGGAAGGCGATTTCCGTGCAAGTCCGAGGCCTGTAGAGCAATTACCCCATAGAAGCGAAAAACCTCCCTCAAAACGAGCCTCGGCCAATTTGGGGGTCGAAACGCCTGAATTTCGAAAAAGCGCCTACCACTTTGGATTCCTTTTGGAAAATGGATTGAGGAGGGGATTTCTGTGAAAATCCGAGCCCTTTGGAGCAATTTACCCTTGAAAGCGACAAACCGCCCTCAAAAGGAGCCTCGCCCGATTTGGGGGGTCGAAACGCCTGAATTTCAGAAAACCGTCAACCACCTTGGATTCCTTGTGGAAAATGGATTGAGCAGGGGGATTTCCTTGCAAATCTGATCCCTGTGGAGCAAATGGCCCTAGAAAACAAAAAAACGCGCACAAAAGGAGCCTCGAGCAATTTCGGGGCCGAAACACGTGAATTTTGGAAAAGCATCTACCATTGAAAATGGATTGAGGAGGGGGCTTCCCGTGCAAATCCGAGCCCCGTGGAGCAATTGCCCCTTGAAGGCGACAAACCGGCCTCAAAAGGAGCCTTGCGCAATTTGAGTCCAGAAGGCATTTTTGTGTAGGGTTAAGAAGGATCATTTCGTTTGGAACTCTATAAACCCTAAATCTTCTTACACAAAATCTGTCTTATTTTGGTTTCTGGATTGTTAATCTGTTGTTTTCAGTGGGTAAATGGAGTATTTTGCTCTGAAATTTTGTATGGTGAAATTAGACATCCTAAGGATGATTGTGATATATTATTTTGTGTCATTTGGATTTTTTAAACGAGAGATATTGAAGGCTAAAGATAACCTACAAAATGGATGTTTCTCTCGGACCAGTGGCTAGTATTTGGTACTAAGGACGAGTTTTGAACCCAGATGACTTTGTTAGATATTTTTCCTGTAAAATATACATTCTAAGGGTTCTAATTCCACTGATTCCATGTCAAAATGATTTTTCTGGAATTTATTAAAAACCGGTGAAGTTGGAAAATTCTGGAAAATTCTGGAGCTATGCGAATTTCATGAAACTTAAGGTAGTGTAATGTGTAATTGATAGCATGATGTTTGGCTGTATTTAGGGTATTCTCTCATGTAGGACGCATCCCCGTAAGAGGAAAGTTTACCGCTTTTGGAGGTGCCAGTAAAACGTAAACTTGCATACTCTATGTGGCTCTTGTATGTTGTGTTTTATCATGATTGTGGGTGTAGGCTAGGTGGTAGCTATGGGACTTCGTGTCCTATGGTGGCTAAGGCCGAGGATGCCGCGTGACCTAAAGGAAGTATCTCTTTCGGGGTATTTTTGGGCCATGGCATGTGGGCTAGGTGGATCTTGTGTGGAAGTGTGTTCCGGGTGAAGGTGAGGCCCAAGGTATGAGGCTTGGAACCTAATGACCGTGTTTATAGGTGTCCAGGCCTCGGGATAATGGTGGTTAGGGTTTCCGGAAAATCCGAGCCCTAACCCGAGGCCCTTTTGCACGCCGAGTCCGGGGGATTGAAAAAAGCGTCTACCACTTTGGATTCCTTGTGGAAAATGGATTGAGGAAGGCGATTTCCGTGCAATTCCGAGGCCTGTGGAGCAATTACCCCTTAGAAGCGAAAAACCTCCCTCAAAACGAGCCTCGGAGCATTTGGGGGTTGAAACGCCTGAATTTCGGAAAAGGGCCTACCACTTTGTATTCCTTGTGGAAAATGGATTGAGGAGGGGGATTTCTGTGAAAATCCGAGCCCTGTGGAGCAATTTACCCTTGAAAGCGACAAACCGCCCTCAAAACGAGCCTCGCCCAATTTGGGGGTCGAAACGCCTGAACTTCGGAAAACCGTCAACCACCTTGGATTCCCTGTGGACAATGGACTGAGCAGGGGGATTTCCTTGCAAATCCGAGCCCTGTGGAGCAATTTCCCTTTGAAAACGAAAAACCTCCCTCAAAAGGAGCCTCGGCAATTTGGGGGTCGAAACACGTGAATTTTGTAAAAGCATCTACCACTTTGGATTCCTTGTGGAAAATGGATTGAGGAAGGGGGCTTCCTGTACAAATCCGAGCCCTCTGGAGCAATTACCCCTTGAAAGCGAAAACCTCCCTCAAAACGAGCCTCGACCAATTTGGGGGTCGAAACGCCTGAATTTTGTAAAAGCGTCTACCACTTTGGATTCCTTGTGGAAAATGGATTGAGGTAGGGGATTTCCGTGCAAATCCGAGCCCTGTGGAGCAATTTACCCCATAAAGCGAAAAACCTCCCTCAAAACGGAGCCTCGCCAATTTGGGGGTCGAAACGCCTGAATTTCGAAAAGCCGTCAACCACTTTGGATTCCTTGTGGAAAATGGATTGAGGAAGGGGATTTCCGTGCAAATCCGAGCCCCGTGGAGCAATTGGCCCTTGAAAAAAAAAAAAAAAAAACGCCTCAAAAGGAGCCTCGAGCAATTTGGGGGCCGAAACACGTGAATTTTGAAAAGCATCTACCATTTAGGATTCCTTATGGAAAATGGATTGAGGAGGGGGATTTCCGTGCAAATCCGAGCCCTGTGGAGCAATTGCCCCTTGAAAGCGACAAACCGCCCTCAAAAGGAGCCTCGCCCAATTTGGGGGTCGAAACGCCTGAATTTCGGAAAAGCATCTACCACTTAGGATTCCTTGTGGAAAATGGATTGAGGAAGGGGATTTCCGTGCAAATCCGAGCCCATTGGAGTAATTGCCCTTTGAAAGCGAAAAACCTCCCTCAAAACGAGCCTCGCCAATTTGGGGTCAAAACGCCTGAATTTTGTAAAAGCGCTACCACTTTGGATTCCTTTGTGGAAAATGGATTGAGGAAGGCGATTTCCGTGCAAGTCCGAGCCCCGGGAGCAATTACCCCTTAGAAGCGCGGAAAACTCCTCAAAACGAGCCTCGGCCAATTTGGGGGTCAAAACGCCTGAATTTTGGAAAAGCATCTACCACTTTGGATTCCTTGGGAAAATGGATTGAGGAGGGGGATTTCCGTGCAAAATCCGAGCCCGTGGAGCAATTTACCCCTTGAAAGCGACCAACCGCCCTCAAAAGGAGCCTCGCCCAATTTGGGGGTCGAAACGCCTGAATTTCGGAAAAGCGTCTACCACTTTGGATTCCTTGTGGAAAATGGATTGAGGAAGGGGATTTCCGTGAAAATCCGAGCCCTGTGGAGTAATTTCCCTTTGAAAGCGAAAAACCTCCCTCAAAACCTGCCTCGCCCAATTTGGGGGTCGAAACGCCTGAATTTCGGAAAAGCGTCCACCACTTTGGATTCCTTCTGGAAAATGGACTGAGGAGGGGGATTTCTGTGAAAATCCGAGCCCTGTGGAGCAATCCCCCTTAAAAGCGAAAAACCTCCCTCAAAACGAGCCTCGGCAATTTGGGGGTCGAAAAGCCTGAATTTCGAAAAAGCGTCTACCACTTTAGATTCCTTGTGGAAAATGGATTGAGGAAGGCGATTTCCGTGCAAGTCCGAGGCCTTTAGAGCAATTACCCCATAGAAGCGAAAAACCTCCTCAAAACGAGCCTCGGCCAATTTGGGGGTCGAAACGCCCGAATTTCGAAAAGCGCCTACCACTTTGGATTCCTTGTGGAAAATGGATTGAGGAGGGGGATTTCCGTGAAAATCCGAGCCCTTTGGAGCAATTTACCCTTGAAAGCGACAAACCGCCCTCAAAAGGAGCCTCGCCCAATTTGGGGGTCGAAACGCCTGAATTTCAGAAAACCGTCAACCACCTTGGATTCCTTGTGGAAAATGGATTGAGCAGGGGGATTTCCTTGCAAATCTGATCCCTGTGGAGCAAATGGCCCTAGAAAACAAAAAAAAAAAAACGCACACAAAAGGAGCCTCGAGCAATTTCGGGGCCGAAACACGTGAATTTTGGAAAAGCATCTACCATTGAAAATGGATTGAGGAGGGGGCTTCCCGTGCAAATCCGAGCCCTGTGGAGCAATTGCCCCTTGAAGGCGACAAACCGGCCTCAAAAGGAGCCTTGCGCAATTTGACGGGCGAAACGCCTGAATTTCGGAAAAGGGTCTACCACTTAGGATTCCTTGTGGAAAATGGATTGAGGAAGGCGATTTCCGTGCAAATCCGAGCCCTGTGGAGCAATTACCCCTTAGAGGCGGAAAACCTCCCTCAAAACCAGCCCCGGCCAATTTGGGTGTCAAAACGCCTGAATTTCGAAAAACGCCTACCACTTTGGATTCCTTGCGGAAAATGGATTAAGGAAGGCGATTTCCGTGCAAGTCCGAGGCCTGTGGAGCAATTACCCCTTAGAAGCGCAAAACCTCCCTCAAAACGAGCCTCGGCCAATTTGGGGGTCGAAACGCCTGAATTTCGGAAAAGCGCCTACCACTTTGGATTCCTTGTGGAAAATGGATTGAGGAGGGGATTTCCGTGAAAATCCGAGCCCCGTGGAGCAATTTACCCTTGAAAGCGACAAACCGCCCTCAAAAGGACCCTCGCCCAATTTGGGGGTCGAAACGCCTGAATTTCGGAAAACCGTAAACCACCTCGGATTCCTTGTGGAAAATGGATTGAGCAGGGGGATTTCCGTGAAAATCCGAGCCCTGTGGAGTAATTTCCCTTTGAAAGCGAAAAACCTCCCTTAAAACGAGCCTCGGCAATTTGGGGGTCGAAAAGCCTGAATTTTGTAAAAGCGTCTACCACTTTGGATTCCTTGTGGAAAATGGATTGAGGAAGGCGATTTCCGTGCAAGTCCGAGGCCTGTAGAGCAATTACCCCATAGAAGCGAAAAACCTCCCTCAAAACGAGCCTCGGCCAATTTGGGGGTCGAAACGCCTGAATTTCGAAAAAGCGCCTACCACTTTGGATTCCTTTTGGAAAATGGATTGAGGAGGGGGATTTCTGTGAAAATCCGAGCCCTTTGGAGCAATTTACCCTTGAAAGCGACAAACCGCCCTCAAAAGGAGCCTCGCCCGATTTGGGGGGTCGAAACGCCTGAATTTCAGAAAACCGTCAACCACCTTGGATTCCTTGTGGAAAATGGATTGAGCAGGGGGATTTCCTTGCAAATCTGATCCCTGTGGAGCAAATGGCCCTAGAAAACAAAAAAACGCGCACAAAAGGAGCCTCGAGCAATTTCGGGGCCGAAACACGTGAATTTTGGAAAAGCATCTACCATTGAAAATGGATTGAGGAGGGGGCTTCCCGTGCAAATCCGAGCCCTGTGGAGCAATTGCCCCTTGAAGGCGACAAACCGCCCTCAAAAGGAGCCTCGCCCAATTTGGCGGGCGAAACGCCTGAATTTCGGAAAAGCGTCTACCACTTAGGATTCCTTGTGGAAAATGGATTGAGGAAGGCGATTTCCGTGCAAATCCGAGCCCTGTGGAGCAATTACCCCTTAGAGGCGGAAAACCTCCCTCAAAACCAGCCCCGGCCAATTTGGGTGTCAAAACGCCTGAATTTCGAAAACCGCCAACCACTTTGGATTCCTTGCGGAAAATGGATTAAGGAAGGCGATTTCCGTGCAAGTCCGAGGCCTGTGGAGCAATTACCCCTTAGAAGCGCAAAACCTCCCTCAAAACGAGCCTCGGCCAATTTGGGGGTCGAAACGCCCTGAATTTCGGAAAAGCGCCTACCACTTTGGATTCCTTGTGGAAAATGGATTGAGGAGGGGATTTCGTGAAAATCCGAGCCCCGTGGAGCAATTTACCCTTGAAAGCGACAAACCGCCCTCAAAAGGACCCTCGCCCAATTTGGGGGTCGAAACGCCTGAATTTCGGAAACCGTAAACCACCTCGGATTCCTTGTGGAAAATGGATTGAGCGGGGATTTCCGTGAAAATCCGAGCCCTGTGGAGTAATTTCCCTTTGAAAGCGAAAAACCTCCCTTAAAACGAGCCTCGGCAATTTGGGGGTCGAAAAGCCTGAATTTTGTAAAAGCGTCTACCACTTTGGATTCCTTGTGGAAAATGGATTGAGGAAGGCGATTTCCGTGCAAGTCCGAGGCCTGTAGAGCAATTACCCCATAGAAGCGAAAAACCTCCCTCAAAACGAGCCTCGGCCAATTTGGGGGTCGAAACGCCTGAATTTCGAAAAGCGCCTACCACTTTGGATTCCTTTTGGAAAATGGATTGAGGAGGGGGATTTCTGTGAAAATCCGAGCCCTTTGGAGCAATTTACCCTTGAAAGCGACAAACCGCCCTCAAAAGGAGCCTCGCCCGATTTGGGTGGTCGAAACGCCTGAATTTCGGAAAACCGTCAACCACCTTGGATTCCTTGTGGAAAATGGATTGAGCAGGGGGATTTCCTTGCAAATCTGATCCCTGTGGAGCAAATGGCCCTAGAAAACAAAAAAAAAAAAAAAAAAAAAAACGCACACAAAAGGAGCCTCGAGCAATTTCGGGGCCGAAACACGTGAATTTTGGAAAAGCATCTACCATTGAAAATGGATTGAGGAGGGGCTTCCGTGCAAATCCGAGCCCCGTGGAGCAATTGCCCCTTGAAGGCGACAAACCGGCCTCAAAAGGAGCCTTGCGCAATTTGGGGGCCGAAACGCCTGAATTTCGGAAAAGGGTCTACCACTTAGGATTCCGTGGGGAAAATCGATTCAGGAAGGCTATTTCAGTGCAAATCCGAGCCCTGTGGAGCAATTACCCCTTGAAGCGAAAAACCTCCGTCAAAACCAGCCTCGGCCAATTTGGGTGTCAAAACGCCTGAATTTTGAAAAACTGCCTACCACTTTGGATTCCTTGTGGAAAATGGATTGAGGAAGGCGATTTCCGTGCAAGTCCGAGGCCTGTGGAGCAATTACCCCTTAGAAGCGCAAAACCTCCCTCAAAACGAGCCTCGGCAAATTTGGGGGTCGAAACGCCTGAATTTCGAAAAAGCGCCTACCACTTTGGATTCCTTGTGGAAAATGGATTGAGGAGGGGGATTTCCGTGAAAATCCGGGCCCTGTGGAGCAATTGCCCCTTGAAAGCGACAAACCGCCCTCAAAAGGAGCCTAGCCCAATTTGGCGGTCGAAACGCCTGAATTTCGGAAAAGCGTCCACCACTTAGGATTCCTTGTGGAAAATGGATTGAGGAAGGCGATTTCCGTGAAAATCCGAGCCCTGTGGAGTAATTGCCCTTTGAAAGCGAAAAACCTCCCTTAAAACGAGCCTCGGCAATTTGGGGGTCGAAAAGCCTGAATTTCGTAAAAGCGTCTACCACTTTGGATTCCTTGTGGAAAATGGATTGAGGACGGCGTTTTCCGTGCAAGTCCGGGGCCTATGGAGCAATTACCCCTTAGAAGCGAAAACCTCCCTCAAAACGAGCCTCGGCAAAATTTGGCGGTCGAAACGCCTGAATTTCGAAAAAGCGCCTACCACTTTGGATTCCTTGTGGAAAATGGATTGAGGAGGGGATTTCTGTGAAAATCCGAGCCCTTTGGAGCAATTTACCCTTGAAAGCGACAAACTGCCCTCAAAAGGAGCCTCGCCCGATTTGGGGGTCGAAACGCCTGAATTTCAGAAAACCGTCAACCACCTTGGATTCCTTGTGGAAAATGGATTGAGCGGGGGATTTCCTTGCAAATCTGATCCCCGTGGAGCAAATGGCCCTAGAAAACAAAAAAAAAAAAAAAAAAAAAAAACGCACAAAAAGGAGCCTCGAGCAATTTGGGGGCCGAAACACGTGAATTTTGGAAAAGCATCTACCATTGAAAATGGATTGAGGAGGGGCTTCCGTGCAAATCCGAGCCCCGTGGAGCAATTGCCCCTTGAAGGCGACAAACCGGCCTCAAAAGGAGCCTTGCCGCAAAAACGCCCGAATTTCGGAAAAGGGTCTACCACTTAGGATTCCTTGTGGAAAATGGATTGAGGAAGGCGATTTCCGTGCAAATCCCGAGCCCCGTGGAGCAATTACCCCTTAGAGGCGGAAAACCTCCTCAAAACCAGCCTCGCCCAATTTGGGTGTCAAAACGCCTGAATTTCGAAAACGCGCCTACCACTTTGGATTCCTTGTGGAAAATGAATTGAGGAAGGCGATCTCTGTGCAAGTCCGAGGCCTGTGGAGAAATTACCCCATAGAAGCGAAAAACCTCCCTCAAAACGAGCCTCAGCCAATTACGGGGTCGAAACGCCTGAATTTTGGAAAACGGCCTACCACTTTGGATTCCTTGTGGAAAATGGATTGAGGAGGGGGATTTCTGTGAAAATCCGAGCCCTGTGGAGCAATTTACCCTTGAAAGCGACAAACCGCCCTCAAAAGGACCCTCGCCCAATTTGGGGGTCGAAACGCCTGAATTTCGGAAAAGCGTCTACCACTTAGGATTCCTTGTGGAAAATGGATTGAGGAAGGGGATTTCCGTGAAAATCCGAGCCCTGTGGAGTAATTTCCCTTTGAAAGCGAAAAACCTCCCTCAAAACGAGCCTCGGCAATTTGGGGGTCGAAATGCCTGAATTTTGAAAAAGCGTCTACCACTTTGGATTCCTTGTGGAAAATGGATTGAGGAAGGCGATTTCCGTGCAAGTCCGAGGCCTGTAGAGCAATTACCCCATAGAAGCGAAAAACCTCCCTCAAAACGAGCCTCGGCCAATTTGGGGGTCGAAACGCCTGAATTTCGAAAAAGCGCCTACCACTTTGGATTCCTTTTGGAAAATGGATTGAGGAGGGGGATTTCTGTGAAAATCCGAGCCCTTTGGAGCAATTTACCCTTGAAAGCGACAAACCGCCCTCAAAAGGAGCCTCGCCCAATTTGGGGGTCGAAACGCCTGAATTTCGGAAAACCGTCAACCACCTTGGATTCCTTGTGGAAAATGGATTGAGGAAGGGGATTTCCCTGCAAATCTGATCCCTGTGGAGCAAATGGCCCTTTGATTTGAGGGAGGTTTTTCGCTTCTAAGGGGTAATTGCTCCACGGGCTCGGATTTGCACGGAAATCGCCTTCCTCAATCCATTTTCCACAAGGAATCCAAAGTGGTAGGCGCTTTTTCAAAATTCAGGCGTTTTGACCCCCAAATTGGCCGAGGCTCGTTTTGAGGGAGGTTTTCGCTTCTAAGGGGTAATTGCTCCACGGGCTCGGATTTGCACGGAAATCGCCTTCCTCAATCCATTTTCCACAAGGAATCCAAAGTGGTAGGCGCTTTTTCGAAATTCAGGCGTTTTGACCCCCAAATTGGCCGAGGCTCGTTTTGAGGGAGGTTTTCGCTTCTAAGGGGTAATTGCTCCACAGGGCTCGGATTTGCACGGAAATCGCCTTCCTCAATCCATTTTCCACAAGGAATCCAAAGTGGTAGGCGCTTTTTCAAAATTCAGGCGTTTCGACCCCCAAATTGGGCGAGGCTCCTTTTGAGGGAGGTTTTTTTTTTTCAAGGGGTAATTGCTCCACGGGGCTCGGATTTGCACGGAAATCCCCTTCCTCAATCCATTTTCCACAAGGAATCCAAAGTGGTAGGCGCTTTTTCAAAATTCAGGCGTTTCGACCCCCAAATTGGCGAGGCTCCTTTTGAGGGAGGTTTTCGCTTTCTAAGGGGTAATTGCTCCACGGGGCTCGGATTTGCACGGAAATCCCCTTCCTCAATCCATTTTCCACAAGGAATCCAAAGTGGTAGACGCTTTTTTTCGAATTCAGGCGTTTTGACCCCCAAATTGGGCGAGGCTCCTTTTGAGCCCGTTTTGTCGCTTTCAAGGGGTAATTGCTCCACAGGGCTCGGATTTGCACGGAAATCCCCTTCCTCAATCCATTTTCCACAAGGAATCCAAAGTGGTAGGCGCTTTTCCAAAATTCAGGCGTTTCGACCCCCAAATTGGCCGAGGCTGGTTTTGAGGGAGGTTTTTCGCTTCTAAGGGGTAATTGCTCCACAGGGCTCGGATTTGCACGGAAATCCCTTCCTCAATCCATTTTCCACAAGGAATCCAAAGTGGTAGGCGCTTTTTCGAAATTCAGGCGTTTTGACCCCAAATTGGGCGAGGCTCGTTTTGAGGGAGGTTTTCGCTTTCAAGGGGTAATTGCTCCACGGGGCTCGGATTTGCACGGAAATCACCTTCCTCAATCCATTTTCCACAAGGAATCAAAAGTGGTAGGCGCTTTTTCGAAATTCAGGCGTTTTGACACCCAAATTGGCCGAGGCTCGTTTTGAGGGAGGTTTTGCGTTTCTAAGGGGTAATTGCTCCACAGGGCTCGGATTTGCACGGAAATCGCCTTCCTCAATCCATTTTCCACACGGAATCCAAGGTGGTTGGCAGTTTTCCGAATTCAGGCGTTTCGACCCCAAAATTGGGCGAGGATCCTTTTGAGGGCGGTTTTTCACTTCTAAGGGGTAATTGCTCCACAGGGCTCGGATTTGCACGGAAATCCCCGTCCTCAATCCATTTTCCACAAGGAATCCAAAGTGGCAGGCGCTTTTTTGAAATTCAGGCGTTTGGACCCCCAAATTGGCGAGGCTCCTTTTGAGGGAGGTTTTTCGCTTTCTAAGGGGTAATTGCTCCACGGGGCTCGGATTTGCACGGAAATCCCTTCCTCAATCCATTTTCCACAAGGAATCCAAAGTGGTAGGCGCTTTTTCAAAATTCAGGCGTTTTGACCCCCAAATTGGCCGAGGCTCGTTTTGAGGGAGGTTTTTCGCTTTCTAAGGGGTAATTGCTCCACGGGGCTCGGATTTGCACGGAAATCGCCCTTCCTCAATCCATTTTCCACAAGGAATCCAAAGTGGTAGGCGCTTTTTCCGAAATTCAGGCGTTTTGACCCCCAATTGGGCGAGGCTCCTTTTGAGGGCGGTTTTCGCTTTCTAAGGGGTAATTGCTCCACGGGGCTCGGATTTGCACGGAAATCCCCCTTCCTCAATCCATTTTCCACAAGGAATCCAAAGTGGTAGATGCTTTTTTTCAAAATTCAGGCGTTTTGACCCCAAATTGGGCGAGGCTCCTTTTGAGGGAGGTTTTTCGCTTTCTAAGGGGTAATTGCTCCACGGGGCTCGGATTTGCACGGAAAATCCCCTTCCTCAATCCATTTTCCACAAGGAATCCAAAGTGGTAGGCGCTTTTTTCAAAATTCAGGCGTTTTGACCCCCAAATTGGCCGAGGCTCGTTTTGAGGGAGGTTTTTCGCTTTCTAAGGGGTAATTGCTCCACGGGGCTCGGATTTGCACGGAAATCCCTTCCTCAATCCATTTTCCCAAGGGAATCCAAAGTGGTAGGCGCTTTTTCAAAATTCAGGCGTTTTGACACCCCAAATTGGCCGAGGCTCGTTTTGAGGGAGGTTTTTCGCTTCTAAGGGGTAATTGCTCCACAGGGCTCGGATTTGCACGGAAATCGCCTTCCTCAATCCATTTTCCACAAGGAATCCAAAGTGGTAGGCGCTTTTTCGAAATTCAGGCGTTTTGACCCCCAAATTGGCCGAGGCTCCTTTTGAGGGAGGTTTTCGCTTTCTAAGGGGTAATTGCTCCACAGGGCTCGGATTTGCACGGAAATCGCCTTCCTCAATCCATTTTCCACAAGGAATCCAAAGTGGTAGACGCTTTTTCGAAATTCAGGCATTTCGACCCCCAAATTGCCCGAGGCTCGTTTTGAGGGAGGTTTTTCGCTTTCAAAGGGCAATTACTCCAATGGGCTCGGATTTGCACGGAAATCCCCTTCCTCAATCCATTTTCCACAAGGAATCCTAAGTGGTAGATGCTTTTAAATTCAGGGCGTTTCGACCCCCAAATTGGGCGAGGCTCCTTTTGAGGGCGGTTTGTCGCTTCTAAAAATTCAGGCGTTTCGACCCCCAAATTGGCCGAGGGCTCCTTTTGAGGGCGGTTTTTTTTTTTCTAAGGGGTAATTGCTCCACAGGGCTCGGATTTGCACGGAAATCCCCTTCCTCAATCCATTTTCCACAAGGAATCCAAAGTGGTAGACGCTTTTTCAAAATTCAGGCGTTTCGACCCCCAAATTGGGCGAGGCTCCTTTTGAGGGCGGTTTTTCGCTTTCTAAGGGGTAATTGCTCCACAGGGCTCGGATTTGCACGGAAATCCCCCTCCTCAATCCATTTTCCACAAGGAATCCAAAGTGGTAGGCGCTTTTTCGAAATTCAGGCGTTTTGACCCCCAAATTGGCCGAGGCTCGTTTTGAGGGAGGTTTTTCGCTTCTAAGGGGTAATTGCTCCACAGGGCTCGGATTTGCACGGAAATCGCCTTCCTCAATCCATTTTCCACAAGGAATCCAAAGTGGTAGGCGCTTTTTCGAAATTCAGGCGTTTTGACACCCAAATTGGGCGAGGCTGGTTTTGAGGGAGGTTTTTCGCTTCTAAGGGGTAATTGCTCCACAGGGCTCGGATTTGTACGAAATCGCCTTCCTCAATCCATTTTCCCCAAGGAATCCAATGTGGTAGGCGGTTGTTCGAAATTCAGGCGTTTTGACCCCCAAATTGGCCGAGGCTGGTTTTGAGGGAGGTTTTCCGCTTCTAAGGGGTAATTGCTCCACGGGGCTCGGATTTGCACGGAAATCGCCTTCCTCAATCCATTTTCCACAAGGAATCCAAAGTGGTAGGCGCTTTTTCAAATTCAGGCGTTTTGACCCCAAATTGGCGAGGCTCCTTTTGAGGGAGGTTTTCCGCTTCTAAGGGGTAATTGCTCCACGGGGCTCGGATTTGCACGGAAATCACCTTCCTCAATCCATTTTCCACAAGGAATCCAAAGTGGTAGGCGCATTTTCGAAATTCAGGCGTTTCGACCGCCAAATTTGCCGAGGCTCGTTTTGAGGGAGGTTTTGCGCTTCTAAGGGGTAATTGCTCCACGGGCTCGGATTTGCACGGAAATCGCCTTCCTCAATCCATTTTCCACAAGGAATCCAAAGTGGTAGGCGCTTTTTCAAAATTCAGGCGTTTTGACCCCCAAATTGGCCGAGGCTCCTTTTGAGGGCGGTTTTTTCGCTTTCTAAGGGGTAATTGCTCCACGGGGCTCGGATTTGCACGGAAATCCCCTTCCTCAATCCATTTTCCACAAGGAATCCAAAGTGGTAGGCGCTTTTTCGAAAATTCAGGCGTTTTGACCCCCAAATTGGCCGAGGCTCCTTTTGAGGGAGGTTTTGTCGCTTTCTAAGGGGTAATTGCTCCACGGGGCTCGGATTTGCACGGAAATCCCTTCCTCAATCCATTTTCCACAAGGAATCCAAAGTGGTAGACGCTTTTCAAAATTCAGGCGTTTTGACCCCAAAATTGGGCGAGGATCCTTTTGAGGGAGGTTTTTCGCTTTCTAAGGGGTAATTGCTCCACGGGGCTCGGATTTGCACGGAAATCCCCTCCTCAATCCATTTTCCACAAGGAATCCAAAGTGGTAGGCGCTTTTTCAAAATTCAGGCGTTTTGACCCCCAAATTGGCGAGGCTCGTTTTGAGGGAGGTTTTTCGCTTTCTAAGGGGTAATTGCTCCACGGGGCTCGGATTTGCACGGAAATCGCCTTCCTCAATCCATTTTCCACAAGGAATCCAAAGTGGTAGGCGCTTTTTCCGAAATTCAGGGCGTTTTGACCCCCAAATTGGCCGAGGCTCGTTTTGAGGGAGGTTTTTCGCTTTCTAAGGGGTAATTGCTCCACGGGGCTCGGATTTGCACGGAAATCGCCTTCCTCAATCCATTTTCCACAAGGAATCCAAAGTGGTAGGCGCTTTTTCAAAATTCAGGCGTTTCGACCCCCAAATTGGCCGAGGCTCGTTTTGAGGGAGGTTTTTCGCTTCTAAGGGGTAATTGCTCCACAGGGCTCGGATTTGCACGGAAATCGCCTTCCTCAATCCATTTTCCACAAGGAATCCAAAGTGGTAGGCGCTTTTTCGAAATTCAGGCGTTTTGACCCCCAAATTGGCCGAGGCTCGTTTTGAGGGAGGTTTTTCGCTTCTAAGGGGTAATTGCTCCACAGGGCTCGGATTTGCACGGAAATCGCCTTCCTCAATCCATTTTCCACAAGGAATCCAAAGTGGTAGGCGCTTTTTCGAAATTCAGGCGTTTTGACCCCCAAATTGGCCGAGGCTCCTTTTGAGGGAGGTTTTTTCCGCTTCTAAGGGGTAATTGCTCCACAGGGCTCGGATTTGCACGGAAATCGCCTTCCTCAATCCATTTTCCACAAGGAATCCAAAGTGGTAGACGCTTTTTCCAAATTCAGGCGTTTTGACCCCCAAATTGGCCGAGGCTCCTTTTGAGGGAGGTTTTTCGCTTTCTACGGGGTAATTGCTCCACAGGGCTCGGATTTGCACGGAAATCCCCTTCCTCAATCCATTTTCCACAAGGAATCCAAAGTGGTAGACGCTTTTCCGAAATTCAGGCGTTTCGACCCCAAAATTGGGCGAGGCTCCTTTTGAGGGCGGTTTTTCGCTTCTACGGGGTAATTGCTCCACAGGGCTCGGATTTGCACGGAAATCCCCTTCCTCAATCCATTTTCCACAAGGAATCCAAAGTGGTAGACGCTTTTCCGAAATTCAGGGCGTTTCGACCCCAAATTGGGCGAGGCTCCTTTTGAGGGAGGTTTTTCGCTTCTTCAAGGGGTAATTGCTCCACAGGGCTCGGATTTTCACAGAAATCCCCCTCCTCAATCCATTTTCCACAAGGAATCCAAAGTGGTAGGCGCTTTTTCAAAATTCAGGCGTTTTGACCCCCAAATTGGCCGAGGCTCGTTTTGAGGGAGGTTTTTCGCTTCTAAGGGGTAATTGCTCCACAGGCCTCGGACTTGCACGGAAATCGCCTTCCTCAATCCATTTTCCACAAGGAATCCAAAGTGGTAGGCGCTTTTTCAAAATTCAGGCGTTTTGACACCCAAATTGGCCGAGGCTCGTTTTGAGGGAGGTTTTGCGCTTCTAAGGGGTAATTGCTCCACAGGGCTCGGATTTGCACGGAAATCGCCTTCCTCAATCCATTTTCCACAAGGAATCAAAAGTGCTAGGCGCTTTTTCGTAATTCAGGCGTTTCGACCCCGAAATTGGCCGAGGCTGGTTTTGAGGGAGGTTTTTCGCTTCTAAGGGGTAATTACTCCACAGGGCTCGGATTTGCACGGGAAGCCCCCTCCTCAATCCATTTTCCACAAGGAATCCAAAGTGGTAGACGCTTTTTCGAAATTCAGGCATTTCGGCCCCCAAATTGCTCGAGGCTCCTTTTGTGCGCGTTTTTTCGTTTTCTTGGGGCATTTGCTCCACAGGGATCGGATTTGCAGGGAAATCCCCCTGCTCAATCCATTTTCCACAAGGAATCCAAGGTGGTTGACGGTTTTCCGAAATTCAGGCGTTTCGACCCCCAAATTGGGCGAGGCTCCTTTTGAGGGCGGTTTGTCGCTTTCAAGGGGCAATTGCCCCACAGGGGCCGGATTTGCACGGGAAGTCCCCTCCTAAATCCATTTTCCACATGGAATCCAAAGTGGTTGGCCCTTTTTTGAAATTCAGGCATTTCGACCCCCAAATTGCCTAAGGCTCGTTTTGAGGGAGGTTTTTTGCTTTCAAAGGGCAATTACTCCACAGGGCTCGGATTTGCACAGAAATCCCCTTCCTCAATCCATTTTCCACAAGGAATCCTAAGTGGTAGGCGCTTTTTCGAAATTCAGGCGTTTCGACCCCCAAATTGGGCGTGGCTCCTTTTGAGGGCGGTTTTTCGCTTTCTAAGGGGTAATTGCTCCACAGGCCTCGGACTTGCACGGAAATCGCCTTCCTCAATCCATTTTCCACAAGGAATCCAAAGTGGTAGGCGCTTTTTCAAAATTCAGGCGTTTTGACACCCATGAGGGAGGTTTTCCGCTTCTAAGGGGTAATTGCTCCACAGGGCTCGGATTTGCACGGAAATCGCCTTCCTGAATCCATTTTCCACAAGGAATCCAAAGTGGTAGGCGCTTTTTCAAAATTCAGGCGTTTTGACCCCCAAATTGGCCGAGGCTGGTTTTGAGGGAGGTTTTCGCTTCTAAGGGGTAATTGCTCCACAGGGCTCGGATTTGCACGGAAATCGCCTTCCTCAATCCATTTTCCACAAGGAATCCAAAGTGGTAGGCGCTTTTTCGAAATTCAGGCGTTTTGACCCCCAAATTGGCGAGGCTCCTTTTGAGGGAGGTTTTTCGCTTTCTAAGGGGTAATTTGCTCCACGGGGCTCGGATTTTTCGCTTTCACGGAAATCGCCTTCCTCAATCCATTTTCCACAAAGAATCCAAAGTGGTAGGCGCTTTTTCGAAGTTCAGGCGTTTTGACCCCCAAATTGGGCGAGGCTCCTTTTGAGGGCGGTTTTCGCTTTCTAAGGGGTAATTGCTCCACGGGGCTCGGATTTGCACGGAAATCCCTTCCTCAATCCATTTTCCACAAGGAATCCAAAGTGGTAGGCGCTTTTTCAAAATTCAGGCGTTTTGACCCCAAATTGGCCGAGGCTCCTTTTTGAGGGAGGTTTTTCGCTTCTAAGGGGTAATTGCTCCACGGGGCTCGGATTTGCACGGAAATCGCCTTCCTCAATCCATTTTCCACAAGGAATCCAAAGTGGTAGGCGCTTTTTCAAATTCAGGCGTTTTGACCCCCAAATTGGCCGAGGCTCCTTTTGAGGGAGGTTTTTCGCTTTTTGTTTTCTAAGGGGTAATTGCTCCACGGGGCTCGGATTTGCACGGAAATCCCTTCCTCAATCCATTTTCCACAAGGAATCCAAAGTGGTAGGCGCTTTTTCAAAATTCAGGCGTTTTGACCCCCAAATTGGCCGAGGCTCGTTTTGAGGGAGGTTTTTCGCTTTCTAAGGGGTAATTGCTCCACGGGGCTCGGATTTGCACGGAAATCCCCTTCCTCAATCCATTTTCCACAAGGAATCCAAAGTGGTAGGCGCTTTTTCCGAATTCAGGCGTTTTGACCCCCAAATTGGCTCGAGGCTCCTTTTGAGGGAGGTTTTTCGCTTTTGAGGGAGGTTAAGGGGTAATTGCTCCACGGGGCTCGGATTTGCACGGAAATCCCTTCCTCAATCCATTTTCCACAAGGAATCCAAAGTGGTAGACGCTTTTTCAAAATTCAGGCGTTTTGACCCCCAAATTGGGCGAGGCTCCTTTTGAGGGAGGTTTTTTTCGCTTCTAAGGGGTAATTGCTCCACGGGGCTCGGATTTGCACGGAAATCCCTTCCTCAATCCATTTTCCACAAGGAATCCAAAGTGGTAGGCGCTTTTTCAAAATTCAGGCGTTTTGACCCCAAATTGGCCGAGGCTCGTTTTGAGGGAGGTTTTTTCGCTTCTAAGGGGTAATTGCTCCACGGGGCTCGGATTTGCACGGAAATCGCCTTCCTCAATCCATTTTCCACAAGGAATCCAAAGTGGTAGGCGCTTTTTCGAAATTCAGGGCGTTTCGACCCCCAAATTGGGCGAGGCTCCTTTTGAGGGAGGTTTTTTTTGCTTTCTAAGGGGTAATTGCTCCACGGGGCTCGGATTTGCACGGAAATCCCCTTCCTCAATCCATTTTCCACAAGGAATCCAAAGTGGTAGGCGCTTTTTCAAATTCAGGCGTTTTGACCCCCAAATTGGCCGAGGCTCGTTTTGAGGGAGGTTTTTCGCTTCTAAGGGGTAATTGCTCCACAGGGCTCGGATTTGCACGGAAGTCCCCTCCTCAATCCATTTTCCACGATGAATCCAAAGTGGTAGACGCTTTTTCAAAATTCAGGCGTTTTGACCCCCAAATTGGGCGAGGCTCCTTTTGAGGGAGGTTTTTTTGCTTTCTAAGGGGTAATTGCTCCACGGGGCTCGGATTTGCACGGAAATCCCCTTCCTCAATCCATTTTCCACAAGGAATCCAAAGTGGTAGATGCGCTTTTTCCAAAATTCAGGCGTTTCGACCCCCAAATTGGGCGAGGCTCCTTTTGAGGGCGGTTTTTCGCTTTCTAAGGGGTAATTGCTCCACGGGCTCGGATTTGCACGGAAATCCCCTCCTCAATCCATTTTCCACAAGGAATCCAAAGTGGTAGGCGCTTTTTCGAAATTCAGGCGTTTTGACCCCAAAATTGGGCGAGGATCCTTTTGAGGGCGGTTTTTCGTTTTCAAGGGTAAATTGCTCCACAGGGCTCGGATTTTCACAGAAATCCCCTTCCTCAATCCATTTTCCACAAGGAATCCAAAGTGGTAGGCGCTTTTTTCAAAATTCAGGCGTTTTTGTCGACCCCCAAATTGGCCGAGGCTCGTTTTGAGGGAGGTTTTTCGCTTCTAAGGGGTAATTGCTCCACAGGCCTCGGAATTGCACGGAAATCGCCTTCCTCAATCCATTTTCCACAAGGAATCCAAAGTGGTAGGCGCTTTTTCAAATTCAGGCGTTTTGACCCCCAAATTGGCCGAGGCTCGGTTTTGAGGGAGGTTTTCGCTTCTAAGGGGTAATTGCTCCACGGGCTCGGATTTGCACGGAAATCGCCTTCCTCAATCCATTTTCCACAAGGAATCCAAAGTGGTAGGCGCTTTTTCGAAATTCAGGCGTTTTGACCCCCAAATTGGCCGAGGCTCGTTTTGAGGGAGGTTTTCGCTTTAAGGGGTAATTGCTCCACAGGGCTCGGATTTGCACGGAAATCGCCTTCCTCAATCCATTTTCCACAAGGAATCCAAAGTGGTAGACGCTTTTTCGAAATTCAGGCATTTCGACCCCCAAATTGGCCGAGGCTCCTTTTGAGGGAGGTTTTTTCCATTTTTTTTCTAAGGGGTAATTGCTCCACGGGGCTCGGATTTGCACGGAAATCCCCCCTCCTCAATCCATTTTCCACAAGGAATCCAAAGTGGTAGATGCTTTTCCGAAATTCAGGCGTTCGACCCCAAATTGGGCGAGGCTCCTTTTGAGGGCGGTTTTTTTCGCTTTTCTAAGGGGCAATTGCTCCACAGGGCTCGGATTTGCACGGAAATCCCCTTCCTCAATCCATTTTCCACAAGGAATCCAAAGTGGTAGACGCTTTTCCGAAATTCAGGCGTTTCGACCCCCAAATTGGGCGAGGCTCCTTTTGAGGGCGGTTTTTTGCTTTAAGGGTAATTGCTCCACGGGGCTCGGATTTTCACGGAAATCCCCTTCCTCAATCCATTTTCCACAAGGAATCCAAAGTGGTAGGCGCTTTTTCCAAATTCAGGGCGTTTTGACCCCCAAATTGGCCGAGGCTCGTTTTGAGGGAGGTTTTGCGCTTCTAAGGGGTAATTGCTCCACAGGGCTCGGACTTGCACGGAAATCGCCTTCCTCAATCCATTTTCCACAAGGAATCCAAAGTGGTAGGCGCTTTTTCAAAATTCAGGCGTTTTGACACCCAAATTGGCCGAGGCTGGTTTTGACGGAGGTTTTTCGCTTCAAGGGGTAATTGCTCCACAGGGCTCGGATTTGCACTGAAATAGCCTTCCTGAATCTATTTTCCCCACGGAATCCAAATTGGTAGGCGCTTTTTCGAAATTCAGGCGTTTTGACCCCCAACTTGGCCGAGGCTTGTTTTGAGGGAGGTTTTCCGCTTCTAAGGGGTAATTGCTCCACAGGGCTCGGATTTGCACGGAAATCGCCTTCCTCAATCCATTTTCCACAAGGAATCCAAGGTGGTTGACAGTTTTCCGAATTCAGGCGTTTCGACCCCCAAATTGGGCGAGGATCCTTTTGAGGGCGGTTTTTTGCTTTCTAAGGGGTAATTGCTCCACGGGGCTCGGATTTGCACGGAAATCCCCCTTCCTCAATCCATTTTCCACAAGGAATCCAAAGTGGTAGGCGCTTTTCCGAAATTCAGGCGTTTCGACCCCCAAATTGGGCGAGGCTCCTTTTGAGGGAGGTTTTTCGCTTTTCTAGGGGTAATTGCTCCACGGGGCTCGGATTTGCACGGAAATCCCCTTCCTCAATCCATTTTCCACAAGGAATCCAAAGTGGTAGGCGCTTTTCAAAATTCAGGCGTTTTGACCCCCAAATTGGCGAGGCTCCTTTTGAGGGAGGTTTTTCGCTTTCTAAGGGGTAATTGCTCCACGGGGCTCGGATTTGCACGGAAATCCCTTCCTCAATCCATTTTCCACAAGGAATCCAAAGTGGTAGGCGCTTTTTCGAAATTCAGGCGTTTTGACCCCCAAATTGGCCGAGGCTCGTTTTGAGGGGAGGTTTTTTGAGGGAGGTTTTTAAGGGGTAATTGCTCCACGGGGCTCGGATTTGCACGGAAATCGCCTTCCTCAATCCATTTTCCACAAGGAATCCAAAGTGGTAGGCGCTTTTTCGAAAATTCAGGGCGTTTTGACCCCAAATTGGCCGAGGCTCGTTTTGAGGGAGGTTTTTTGCTTTTCTAAGGGGTAATTGCTCCACGGGGCCTCGGATTTGCACGGAAATCCCCTTCCTCAATCCATTTTCCACAAGGAATCCAAAGTGGTAGACGCTTTTTCAAAATTCAGGCGTTTTGACCCCAAATTGGGCGAGGCTCCTTTTGAGGGAGGTTTTCGCTTTTCTAAGGGGTAATTGCTCCACGGGGCTCGGATTTGCACGGAAATCCCTTCCTCAATCCATTTTCCACAAGGAATCCAAAGTGGTAGACGCTTTTCGAAATTCAGGCGTTTTGACCCCCAAATTGGGCGAGGCTCCTTTTGAGGGAGGTTTTTTTTGCTTTCTAAGGGGTAATTGCTCCACGGGGCTCGGATTTGCACGGAAATCCCCTCCTCAATCCATTTTCCACAAGGAATCCAAAGTGGTAGACGCTTTTTCAAAATTCAGGCGTTTTTGACCCCCAAATTGGGCGAGGCTCCTTTTTGAGGGAGGTTTTTTTCGCTTTTTTTCAAGGGTAATTGCTCCACGGGGCTCGGATTTTCACAGAAATCCCCCTCCTCAATCCATTTTCCACAAGGAATCCAAAGTGGTAGGCGCTTTTTCAAAATTCAGGCGTTTCGACCCCCAAATTGGCCGAGGCTCGTTTTGAGGGAGGTTTTTCGCTTCTAAGGGGTAATTGCTCCACAGGGCTCGGACTTGCACGGAAATCGCCTTCCTCAATCCATTTTCCACAAGGAATCCAAAGTGGTAGGCGCTTTTTCAAAATTCAGGCGTTTTGACACCCAAATTGGCCGAGGCTCGTTTTGAGGGAGGTTTTTCGCTTCTAAGGGGTAATTGCTCCACAGGCCTCGGACTTGCACGGAAATCGCCTTCCTCAATCCATTTTCCACAAGGAATCCAAAGTGGTAGGCGCTTTTTCGAAATTCAGGCGTTTTGACACCCAAATTGGCCGAGGCTGGTTTTGAGGGAGGTTTTCCGCTTCTAAGGGGTAATTGCTCCACGGGGCTCGGATTTGCACGGAAATCGCCTTCCTCAATCCATTTTCCACAAGGAATCCAAAGTGGTAGGCGCTTTTTCGAAATTCAGGCGTTTTGACACCCAAATTGGCCGAGGCTCCTTTTGAGGGAGGTTTTTCGCTTTCTAAGGGGTAATTGCTCCACGGGGCTCGGATTTGCACGGAAATCCCCTTCCTCAATCCATTTTCCACAAGGAATCCAAAGTGGTAGACGCTTTTCCAAAATTCGGGCGTTTCGACCCCCAAATTGGGCTCGGCTCCTTTTGAGGGCGGTTTTTTTTTTTCTAGGGGGTAATTGCTCCACGGGGCTCGGATTTGCACGGAAATCCCCTCCTCAATCCATTTTCCACAAGGAATCCAAAGTGGTAGACGCTTTTTCCGAAATTCAGGCGTTTCGACCCCCAAATTGGGCTTTTCGGCGGGCTCGTTTTGAGGGCGGTTTTTTCGCTTTCTAGGGTAATTGCTCCACGGGGCTCGGATTTGCACGGAAAAATCCCCTTCCTCAATCCATTTTCCACAAGGAATCCAAAGTGGTAGGCGCTTTTTCGAAATTCAGGCGTTTCGACCCCCAAATTGGCCGAGGCTCGTTTTGAGGGAGGTTTTTCGCTTCTAAGGGGTAATTGCTCCACAGGGCTCGGATTTGCACGGAAATCCCCTTCCTCAATCCATTTTCCACAAGGAATCCAAAGTGGTAGGCGCTTTTTCGAAATTCAGGCGTTTCGACCCCAAATTGGCCGAGGCTCGTTTTTGAGGGAGGTTTTTCGCTTCTAAGGGGTAATTGCTCCACGGGGCTCGGATTTGCACGGAAATCCCTTCCTCAATCCATTTTCCACAAGGAATCCAAAGTGGTAGGCGCTTTTTCAAAATTCAGGGCGTTTTGACCCCCAAATTGGCCGAGGCTCGTTTTGAGGGAGGTTTTCGCTTTCTAAGGGGTAATTGCTCCACGGGCCTCGGATTTGCACGGAAATCGCCTTCCTCAATCCATTTTCCACAAGGAATCCAAAGTGGTAGGCGCTTTTTCGAAATTCAGGCGTTTTGACCCCCAAATTGGCCGAGGCTGGTTTTGAGGGAGGTTTTCCGCTTCTAAGGGGTAATTGCTCCACAGGGCTCGGATTTGCACGGAAATCGCCTTCCTCAATCCATTTTCCACAAGGAATCCAAAGTGGTAGACGCTTTTTCGAAATTCAGGCATTTCGGCCCCCAAATTGCTCGAGGCTCCTTTTGTGCGCGTTTTTTTGTTTTCTTGGGATCATTGCTCCACAGGGCTCGGATTTGCACGGAAATCCCCTTCCTCAATCCATTTTCCACAAGGAATCCTAAGTGGTAGACGCTTTTTCAAAAATTCAGGCGTTTTTCCCCCCAAATTGGGCGAGGCTCCTTTTGAGGGCGGTTTTCGCTTTCTAGGGGGTAATTGCTCCACGGGGCTCGGATTTTCACACGAAATCCCCTTCCTCAATCCATTTTCCACAAGGAATCCAAAGTGGTAGGCGCTTTTCAAAATTCAGGCGTTTTGACCCCCAAATTGGCCGAGGCTGGTTTTGAGGGAGGTTTTTTGCTTCTAAGGGGTAATTGCTCCACAGGGCTCGGATTTGCACGGAAATCCCCTTCCTCAATCCATTTTCCACAAGGAATCCAAAGTGGTAGACGCTTTTTCGAAATTCAGGCGTTTTGACCCCCAAATTGGGCGAGGCTCCTTTTGAGGGCGGTTTTCGCTTTCAAGGGGTAATTGCTCCACGGGGCTCGGATTTGCACGGAAATCCCTTCCTCAATCCATTTTCCACAAGGAATCCAAAGTGGTAGGCGCTTTTTCCAAAATTCAGGCGTTTCGACCCCCAAATTGGGCGAGGCTCCTTTTGAGGGAGGTTTTTTGTTTTCTTTCTAAGGGGTAATTGCTCCACGGGGCTCGGATTTGCACGGAAATCCCCTTCCTCAATCCATTTTCCACAAGGAATCCAAAGTGGTAGACGGTTTTTTTTCCGAAATTCAGGCGTTTCGACCCCCAAATTGGGCGAGGCTCCTTTTGAGGGAGGTTTTCGCTTTCTAAGGGGTAATTGCTCCACAGGGCTCGGATTTGCACGGAAATCCCCTTCCTCAATCCATTTTCCACAAGGAATCCAAAGTGGTAGGCGCTTTTTCGAAATTCAGGCGTTTTGACCCCCAAATTGGCCGAGGCTCGTTTTGAGGGAGGTTTTTCGCTTCTAAGGGGTAATTGCTCCACAGGGCTCGGATTTGCACGGAAATCCCCCTCCTCAATCCATTTTCCACAAGGAATCCAAAGTGGTAGGCGCTTTTTCGAAATTCAAGCGTTTCAAACCCCAAATTGGCTGAGGCTCGTTTTGAGGGAGGTTTTTCGCTTTCAAAGGGCAATTACTCGATAGGGCTCGGATTTGCACGGAAATCCCCTTACTCAATCCATTTTCCACAAGGAATCCAAAGTGGTAGACGCTTTTTCGAAATTCAGGCATTTCGACCCCCAAATTGGGCGAGGCTCCTTTTGAGGGCGGTTTTTCGCTTTCTAAGGGGCAATTGCTCCACAGGGGCTCGGATTTGCACGGAAATCCCCTCCTCAATCCATTTTCCACAAGGAATCCAAAGTGGTAGATGCTTTTTTCAAAATTCACGTTTTCGACCCCCAAATTGGGCGAGGCTCCTTTTGAGGGCGGTTTGTCGCTTTCAAGGGGCATTTGCTCCACAGGGATCGGATTTGCACGGAAATCCCCTTGCTCAATCCATTTTCCACAAGGAATCCAAAGTGGTAGACGCTTTTTCGAAATTCAGGCGTTTCGACCCCCAAATTGGGCGAGGCTCCTTTTGAGGGCGGTTTTTCGCTTTCAAGGGGCATTTGCTCCACAGGGATCGGATTTGCACGGAAATCCCCCTGCTCAATCCATTTTCCACAAGGAATCCAAAATGGTAGATCCTTTTCCAAAATTCACGTGTTTCGACCCCCAAATTGGCCGAGGCTGGTTTTGACGGAGGTTTTTCGCTTCAAGGGGTAATTGCTCCACAGGGCTCGGATTTGCACGGAAATCCCCTTCCTCAATCCATTTTCCATAAGGAATCCTAAGTGGTAGAATCTTTTCCGAAATTCAGGCGTTTCGACCCCCAAATTGAGCGAGGCTCCTTTTGAGGGAGGTTTTTCGCTTTCAAAGGGCAGTTACTCCACAGGGCTCGGATTTTTAGGGAAATCCCCTTCCTCAATCCATTTTCCACAAGGAATCCAAAAATGGTAGATGCTTTTCCAAAATTCACGTGTTTTGACCCCCAAATTGGGCTTGAGGCTCCTTTTGAGGCCGGTTTTTCGCTTTCAAGGGGTAAATTGCTCCACGGGGCTCGGATTTGCACGGAAATCCCCTTCCTCAATCCATTTTCCACAAGGAATCCAAAAATGGTAGATGCTTTTCCAAAATTCACGTGTTTCGGCCCCCAAATTGCTGAGGCTCCTTTTGAGCCCGGTTTGTCGCTTTCAAGGGGCAATTGCTCCACAGGGCTCGGATTTTCACGGAAATCCCCTTCCTCAATCCATTTTCCACAAGGAATCCTAAGTGGTAGACGCTTTTCCGAAATTCAGGCGTTTCGACCCCCAAATTGGGCGAGGCTCCTTTTGAGGGCGGTTTGTCGCTTTCAAGGGGCCATTGCTCCACAGGGCTCGGATTTGCACGGGAAGTCCCCTCCTCAATCCATTTTCCCCAAGGAATATAAAATGGTAGATGCTTTTCAAAAATTCACGTGTTTCGGCCCCCAAATTGCTCGAGGCTCCTTTTGAGCGTTTTTTCGCTTTTGATGAGGACATAGGAGGCGGCATGACCGAGGCAACAAACTTGGAGGACATTCAAGGTCTTGGAGGCCCAATGACAAGAGTAAAAGCTAAAAAGGCTAAAGAGGCCCTAAATCTATTGGTGACCACCTTACTTGAGACAAGCCCAAGTCTAAAGGAAGAAGAGGCCAAAATGATATACTTAATTCAGATTGAAGACCTTGAAGAATAAGCCTTAATGGATATGCATGAAGGCTTCAATTTACTTGGGCCAAATTCTGCACTTAGTTTTATCTTTCTTACATTTAGTTAAACTTTTTTAATAAGGCTTATTGGGCTTTGTGTGTAAGCATATTTAGGTTAAACTTAAGGGATAGGATATTGTTACTACCATTTTTTGTTACTACCAATGTTACTACCACTTTTCCACCGTTAGATCAGAATCTCATCTACCTTTATAATTTCTCTCTCCTATTAAGGTTCTGATCTAACGGTGGAAAAATGGTAGTAACATTGGTAGTAACAAAAAATGGTAGTAACAATGTCCTATCCCTAAACTTAATATGGATGTTGTCCACTATATAAGGGAACACCATAGCTTTTGAGACAGAGATTTGAATTCAGAGTTAACCTTTTCGGTTGAGAGACAAGCTTCTCTGAACTTATCGAGGGTATCAATCCTTGTGGCGTTCTTGGGCTTATCAATTCTTTGGAATTGTGGCGCCTACCAGTTTTCGTTCAAAATTTCTTGGTTTCGTATCTCTCGATTTCCTTATCCTTTTTCGGTGTTTCTTGGGTCAAAATCGTGTTTCAGAAAGCCATCTTTCACCTCGTTTTGGAAGCGCTTGAATCTGAGGTCTGTAGCGTTAGATACGTGCTGTTCTTTCAGGACGCGTTGGAGGCTGAATTTCTGGTGCGAAATTCCTTTCCTAGTTGATCCAATCATCCTTTTCTTTCGGGAATCATATCAGCTTTCATGGCGCATTTGCTCCACAGGGATCGGATTTGCACGGAAATCCCCCTGCTCAATCCATTTTCCACAAGGAATCCAAAGTGGTAGACGCTTTTGCGAAATTCAGGCGTTTCGACCCCCAAATTGGGCGAGGCTCGTTTTGAGGGAGGCTTTTCGCATTCAAAGGGCAATTACTCCACAGGGCTCGAATTTTCACGGAAATCCCCTTCCTCAATCCATTTTCCACAAGGAATCCTAAGTGGTAGACCCTTTTCCGAAATTCAGGCGTTTCGACCCCCTAATTGGGCGAGGCACCTTTTGAGGCCGGTTTATCGCTTTCAAGGGACAATTGCTCCACAGGGCTCGGATTTGCACGGGAAGCCCCCTCCTCAATCCATTTTCCGCAAGGAATATAAAATGGTAGATGCTTTTCCAAAATTCACGTGTTTCGGCCCCCAAATTGCTCGAGGCTCCTTTTGAGCGCGTTTTTTCGCTTTCAAGGGGCATTTGCTCCACAAGGATCGGATTTGCACGGAAATCCCCCTCCTCAATGAGTTTTCCACAAGGAATCCTAAGTGGTAGATGCTTTTCCGAAATTCAGGCGTTTTGACCCCCAAATTCGGCGAGGCTCCTTTTGAGGGTGGTTTGTCGCTTTCAAGGGGCAATTGCTCCACAGGGCTCGGATTTGAACAGGAAGCCCCCTCCTCAATCCATTTTCCACAAGGAATATAAAATGGTAGATGCTTTTCCAGAATTCACGTGTTTCGGCCCCCAAATTCCTCGAGGCTCGTTTTGATTGCGGTTTTTCGCTTCTAAGGGGTAAATGCTCCAACGGGCTCGGATTTGCACGGAAATCCCCGTCCTCAATCCATTTTCCACAAGGAATCCTAAGTGGTAGACGCTTTTCTGAAATTCAGGCGTTTCGACCCCCAAATTGGGCGAGGCACCTTTTGAGGCCGGTTTGTCGCTTTCAAGGGGCAATTACTCCACAGGGCTCGGATTTTCACGGGAAGCCCCCTCCTCAATCCATTTTCCACAAGGAATAGAAAATGGTAGATGCTTTTCCAAAATTCACGTGTTTCGGCCCCCAAATTGGTCGAGGCTCGTTTTGACTGCGGTTTTTCGCTTCTAAGGGGTAAATGCTCCACCCCTAAATTGGCCGGCTCGGATTTTCATGGAAATCCCCTTCCTTAATCCATTTTCCACAAGGAATCCAAAGTGGTAGACGCTTTTGCGAAATTCAGGCCTTTCGACCCCTAAATTGGTCGAGGCTCGTTTTGAGGGAGGTTTTTCGCTTTCAAAGGGCAATTACTCCACGGGGCTCGGATTTTCACAAAAATCCCCTTCCTCAATCCATTTTCCACAAGGAATCCTAAGTGGTAGACGCTTTTCGTTTTGAGGAAATTCAAAGGGCAATTACTCCACCCCCCACAAGGAATTGGGCGAGGCACCTTTTTTTGAGGCCGGTTTGTTGCTTTCAAGGGACAATTGCTCCAGAGGGCTCGGATTTGCACGGGAAGCCCCTTGCTCAATCCATTTTCCGCAAGGAATATAAAATGGTAGATGTTTTTCCAAGATTCACGTGTTTCGACCGCCAAATTGCTCGAGGCTCGTTTTGACTGCGGTTTTTCGCTTCTAAGGGGTAATTGCTCCACAGGGCTTGGATTTGCATGGAAATCCCCTTCCTCAATCCATTTTCCATAAGGAATCCAAAGTGGTGGACGCTTTTGCGAAATTCAGGCCTTTCGACCCCCAAATAGTCCGAGGCTCATTTTGAGGGAGGTTTTCGCTTTCAAAGGGCAATTGCTCCACAGGGATCGAATTTGCACGGAAATCCCTTTCCTCAATTGATTTTCCAGAAGAAATCCTAAGTGGTAGACGCTTTTCCAAAATTCAGGCGTTTCGACTCCCAAATTGGGCGAGGCTCCTTTTGAGGGCAGTTTGTCGCTTTCAAAGGGCAATTGCTCTACAGGGCTCGGATTTGCACAGGAAGCCCCCTCCTCAATCCATTTTCCACAAGGAATACAAAATGGTAGCTGCTTTTCTAAAATTCACGTGTTTAGGCCCCTAAAATGCTCGAGGCTCGTTTTGACTGCGGTTTTTCGCTTCTAAGGGGTAATTGCTCCACAGGGCTCGGATTTTCATGGAAATCCCCTTCCTCAATCCATTTTCCACAAGGAATCCAAAGTGGTAGGCGCTTTTTCAAAATTCGACCCCCAAATTGGGCGAGGCTCCTTTTGAAGGTGGTTTCTCGCTTTCAACGGGCAATTGCTCCACGGGGCTCGGATTTTCAACCCCAATCCATTTTCCACAAGGAATCCAAAGTGGTAGGCTTTTTCGAAATTCCGAGGCGTTTCCCCCAAATTGAGGGAGGGCGGTTTGTCGCTTTCAAGGGGCAATTGCTCCGATGCTTTTCCAAAATTCATGTGTTTCGGCCGCCAAAAGTTAAGACATTTATGGTCTAGAAGGAGCCCAAGTTCAAAGGTACGATGTTTTTTGAATTGTTCTTTTAAAAAGTTTAGTTCTATGGAAAAAGGATTGATCATGGGTGGAATATTGAGTGGCCATGTCAGCAATTGTTTGCAAAACTGTGTCACTAGAGCTACCACAATGATTTTCTATTGTGAGTCAGATGGAATTTCAGGTTCCAGTTTACACCAACCGTAACTTACTAGCCATGCCAGTTGGTATGAGACAAAAGGATAATGTCAATAACATGGTGCTAAAGGTATTTTTCAATGATTCATTAGATAATTGAAGCAATTATAAACAACATTCTGGTAATAATTTCAATAATTTCAGTTTCTACCAGATAATTTTACAATAATGTTATTCCACTATGATGGCAATGTTGATCGATGGTGAGATCTTGACTGGAGTAGCAATGCCGTACACATAGTTGCTCAGAACCAAACAAAATGGTAAGGATGGACAGATCAATGGAGACTGCAATTTTCAGTTTGTGAAACTTTTTTTTGTGTGAATGTTATGGACAGTGAGACTAGATCACTTCGATTTGTTAAAGGGAGGAGGTGATGGAGCAAACTAATTCTTCCTCTGGACATAATGTATCAAGACTTAAAAGCCTCTTTTACATTCAGAATGAGACACTTGGGCTTCTTTTAGGGGCTGTTTGGTATGATGGATTTTGAGTGGAGGGAAAATTTTTATGAATTGGATTTTTTTTTTTTTAAAAAAAATGGAGAAGTGGGGTCGAAAGTTTTTAATTAATTTTTCTTACTCTTTTATTGTACATTTTATTTTTATTAAAATTTTATAACCCTAAACTGTTTGGTATGATGGATTTGGAGCGGAGGGAAAATTTTTATGAATTGGATTTTTTTTTATAAAAAAAAATAGAGAAGTGGGGTTGAAAGTTTTTAATTAATTTTTCTTGCTCTTTTATTGTACATCTTATTTTTATTAAAATTTTATAACCCCACTTTTCCAATTTTCTTAAATCCAACTCATGAAAATGCCCCCTCCCATATGCCAAACAGACTGTAGGGAAGGGAATGAAACGAAACATCTATTAAAATTACAATGACTCAGTCAAACTATGGCAGTATTATCATATAGGCTGTCTAAATAGCTCCGCCATGTGTCACTTAATTTTGCCTTTCATCATTTGTATCCCTTTTGTTGCATTTATTCTACGTTGTCCCCGTCTAAAAGTTTTTGCAACAGTTCAAATTATTGGACTGTTGGTCCTCCTATTCTAGTTGCCTAAGATGTGTAACTTTAAGATGATAACACACAATTACAACAAAATATATATAATGTGAACATATTTTTCAATCATGCATTTGTATGTCTCAAGTCATACATATTGATTTATGTCTTTTATTATGCCAGGTGGTTTGCAAAAAGATTTCTACATCCTGATATAGTTTATATTTATGATTACATTTTTCTATGGGATGAGGAATTAGGGGTGGAACATTTTTCTCCAGCAAGGTATGCCAATTTCTACATCAAGCTTTTTACAGAATGCTATTTCTAGTAATTTACTGTTTTATATTGTCTGCATGTTTTGTTTGATCAAGCTTACACATGCTTTAAGATCTATTCTTTAGTTGGCTCTTGTATTGATTAAAGGAGGAAAAGGATCAAATATAGTATTCTGCGTTTTCAAAATTGCAGATACATTGAAATTGTAAAACAAGAAGGATTGGAAATATCCCAACCCGCTCTTGACCCAAATTCGATAGAGATACATCACAGAATTACTGTTCGGGCTAGAAACAAGAAATTTCATAGGTAACTTGTTAATAGAGAATGCTGATACAAACTGAAAATCAGTGCTTCTCATACTCACCTTGTATAGTTTCATGCACGCAGACGGGTTTATGGCAGCAGGGGCAAAACAAGGTGTTCAGATGCAAATCAAGGGCTACCTTGCACTGGGTAACTCTTACTTCAAGTTGGTAACATATACATGTGTGTGTGTGAACATTGTAGTGTAATTGTTATGAAGTCATTCTTGATGGATCTTGTTCTTCTGATGGTGTGTTAGCATCAAGATGACAGTAGGGACCCTGGTATCTTCTCACTTATGATGTTTGGTGAAGCCTAAGATTATGCATTTTAAAAAGGAAGCCTAATTTGATCATCAACTTATATGAGATGACATCTTTTCTTTTATACACTAGAGAACTTGATTTCTTGTTAGCCTCACAAAATGTAACAGAAAAACGACTGAAAGATAAACAATTAAATTAAAAATGATAGGAAATCACAGGTATGCTAGTTATTCCATTTGCATATTGGGGGTAATGTATCATAAATTGAGAAGCCAGCCAAATAGCAGATTTAGATTCATTGCCCTTATGATTCCCAATGCAATAAATACATATGTCACACACACACAAAATAATAAATTACACACAGAAAATTGAGATATGAAAAAAGGAAAAAAAATGAATAAATACCTATGTCACACACACACACACACACAATAATAAATTTCAAAAAATAAATGAATAAATACATATCTATAAACCACACACAGAGTAAACAATTAAATTTAAAATAGGCAAACAAGCCAACGAACAATTACAACAAAAATCTTTATATAGGAAAAATGAAAAAAACTCAATGAATAAATACCGATGTCACTCGCACACACACAATAATAAATTACAAAAAGAAAATTGAGGTACGAAAAAAGGAAAAAAAATAAATGAATAAATAAATATCTATAAACCACACACAGGATAAACAATTAAATTTAAAACATGCAAACAAACCAAAAATCAATTACAACAAAAACGAGATCTTGGAAAAAGGATAAAAAATAAATAAATAAATACCTATGTTACACACACACACAAAAAATAATAAATAAATAAAAAAAAGATTGAGGTCCGAAAAAAAATGAATAAATATATATCTATAAACCGCACATACACGAGTAAACAATTAAATTTAAAACAGGCAAACAAGCCAACGAACAATTACAACAAAAATCTTTATTCGGAAAAAAAAAAAGAATAAATACCGATGTCACTCGCACACACACAATAATAAATTACAAAAAGAAAATTGAGGTATGAAAAAGGAGAAAAATAAATGAATAAATACATATCTATAAACCACACACAGGATAAACAATAAAATTTAAAACATGCAAACAAACCAACAATCAATTACAACAAAAACGTGATCTTGGAAAAAGGATAAAAAATGAATAAATAAATACCTATGTTACACACACACACACAAAATAATAAATGAAAAAAAGAAGATTGAGGTTCGAAAAAACAAAAATAAATAAATGAATAAATACATATCTATAAACCACACACAGAGTAAACAATTAAATTTAAAACAGGCAAACAAGCCAACGAACAATTACAACAAAAATCTTTATTTAGGAAAAACAAAAAAACTAAATGAATAAATACCGATGTCACTCACACACACACAATAATAAATTACAAAAAGAAAATTGAGGTACGAAAAAAGGAAAAAAATAAATGAATAAATACATGTCTATAAACCACACACAGGATAAACAATTAAATTTAAAACATGCAAACAAACCAACAATCAATTACAACAAAAAAGTGATCTTGGAAAAAGGATAAAAAATAAATAAATAAATACCTATGTTACACACACACACACACAAAATAATAAATAAAAAAAAGAAGATTGAGGTTCGAAAAAAAAAAAAAATAAATGAATAAATACATATCTATAAACCACATACAGGATAAACAATTAAATTTAAAACACGCAAACAAGCCAACGAACAATTACAACAAAAATCTTTATATCGGAAAAAGGATAAACAATTAAATTTAAAACAAGCAAACAAACCAACAATCAATTACAACAAAAAAAACTTGATCATGGAAAAACCAAAATTAAATAAATGAATAAATACCTATGTCGCACACACACACACAATAATAAATTACACACGTAAAATTGAGATATGAAAAAAGGAAAAAATGAATAAATACCTATGTCACACACACACACACAAAATAATAAATTTCAAAAAATAAAATTGAGGTAGGATAAAAAGGAAAAAAATAAATGAATAAATACATATCTATAAACCACACACACAGTAAACAATTAAATTTAAAACAGGCAAACTGGCCAACGAACAATTACAACAAAAATCTTTATATAGGAAAAACGAAAAAACTAAATGAATAAATACCGATGTCACTCGCACACACACAATAATAAATTACAAAAAGAAAATTGAGGTACGAAAAAGGAAAAAAATAAATGAATAAATACATCTCTATAAACCACACACAATTACATAAAACAATTAAATTTAAAACATGCAAACAAACCAACAATCAATTACAACAAAAAACTTGGTCATGGAAAAACCAAAATTAAATAAATGAATAAATACCTATGTCGCACACACACACAAAATAATAAATTACACACAGAAAATTGAGATATGAAAAAAGGAAAAAAAAATGAATAAATACCTATGTCACACACACACACAATAATAAATTTCAAAAATAAAATTGAGGTAGGAAAAAAGGAAAAAAATAAATGAATAAATACATATGTATAAACCACACACACAATAAAAAATTAAATTTAAAACAAGAAAAACAAACCAACAATCAATTACAACAAAAAAATTTATCTTGGAGAAACGAAAATTAAATTAATGTATAAATACCTATGTCACACACAAACACACACAATAATAAATTGCAAAAAAAAAATTGTGGTACGAAAAAAAGGAAAAAAAATAAATGAATAAATACATGTCTATAAACCACACACAGGATAAACAATTAAATTTAAAACATGCAAACAAACCAACAATTAATTACAACAAAAACGTGATCTTGGAAAAAGGATAATACCTATGTTACACACACAGAGACAAAATAATAAGTGAAAAAAAGAAGATTGAGGTTCGAAAAAAGAAAAAAAAAATAAATGAATAAAAACATATCTATAAACCACACACAGAGTAAACAATTAAATTTGAAACATGCAAACAAGCCAACGAACAATTACAAAAAAAATCTTTATATCGGAAAAAGGATAAACAATTAAATTTAAAACAAACAAATAAACCAACAATCAATTACAACAAAAAAACTTGATCATGGAAAAACAAAAATTAAATAAATGAATAAATACCTATGTCACACACACACACAAAAAATAATAAATTACACACGAAAAATTGAGATATGAAAAAAGGAAAAAAAAAATGAATAAATACCTATGTCACACACATACACACAAAATAATAAATTTCAAAAATAAAATTGAGGTAGGAAAAAAGAAAAAAAATAAATGAATAAATACATATCTGTAAACCACACACACAAGAAACAATTAAATTTAAAAAAAAAAAACTAGCCAACGAACAATTACAACAAAAATCTTTATTCAGAAAAAAAATAAAAGAATAAATACCGATGTCACTCGCACACACACAATAATAAATTACAAAAAGAAAATTGAGGTATGAAAAAAGGAGAAAAATAAATGAATAAATATATCTCTATAAACCACACACAGGATAAACAATTAAATTTAAAACATGCAAACAAACCAACAATCAATTACAACAAAAACGTGATCTTGGAAAAAGGATAAAAAATAAATAAATAAATACCTATGTTACACACACACACACAAAATAATAAATAAAAAAAGAAGATTGAGGTTCGAAAAAAAAATGAATAAATATATATCTATAAACCACACACAGAGTAAACAATTAAATTTAAAACAGAAAAAAGCCAACGAACAATTACAACAAAAATCTTTATATAGGAAAAACGAAAAAACTAAATGAATAAATACCGATGTCACTCGCACACACACAATAATAAATTACAAAAAGAAAATTGAGGTACGAAAAAAGGAAAAAAATAAATGAATAAATACATCTCTATAAACCACACACAGGATAAACAATTAAATTTAAAACATGCAAACAAACCAACAATCAATTACAACAAAAAACTTGGTCATGGAAAAACCAAAATTAAATAAATGAATAAATACCTATGTCCCACACACACACAAAATAATAAATTACACACAGAAAATTGAGATATGAAAAAAGGAAAAAAATGAATAAATACCTATGTCACACACACATACACACACAAATAACAAATAACAAAAAGAAAATTGAGGTAGGAAAAAAGGAAAAAAATAAATGAATAAATACATATCTATAAACCACACACAGAGTAAAAAATTAAATTTAAAACAAGCAAAACAAACAGACAATCAATTACAACAACAAAACCTGATCTTGGAGAAACGAAAATTAAATTAATGTATAAATACCTATGTCACACACACACACATACAATAATAAATTGCAAAAAGAAAATTGTGGTACGAAAAAAAGGAAAAAATTAGATAATCAGTTAGATAATCTGTAGCGTTTCCACTGACTCATAGCGAAAGCTATAGTATGGTACAAGTAAAATTAGAAATGATATTTTTAAATACGAGTTTTATAATAAAGTAATTGTACTTTTATGATATTCTTGAATTCCACAAGACCACAAGCCAGGATTTTATATTACAATTCTTTATATGGCTGTTGTGTGAGTTAATATTTTTTAATTATTAGATCAAAATTTATTATTTTATATGTTTTTTTATTGGAATTAAAAATTCATAAAAAATTTTATGAAATTGTCAAACTTAAACCAAGTAATAATTTTTTTTTTTACCTTATAAAAGATTTGCATGCTTAATTTTTTTTAGAACCTCCCTTATTTGATTAAAATTATTTCAATGTAAATTTTAATTGCAGTTTAATTAATTTTAGTTATAACAGACTAGGTAATAGTATGATTTTGGGATTTTCAACCACCTTGTACCCCGAATTCAATTAAAAATTCTAAAGGACATATTTTTTATCAGAAAAAATTTTTAAAAGGCATATTCTATAAATTTTAATCCAATCCAAACACATAAAAGATACTTTTAGGAATATTTAAAGGGGCAAGAGAATAATAAGGGGAGAAACTCAATAATGTGTATTTAATTATTCGGGGCTGAATACAGCTGGAAACTTTAACACTCTACTTATAGATATTAAGAAATTATAAAATTATAAAAAAATAATAAACTAAAATTTAAATTCAAACATAATTCCTAAATAAAATTATATTATACTAGATGTAATATTTTATTGGGAAAATTAGGGAAAATGACCAAGGAAAATAAATATTATTAATAAGGACCTTCAAAAATTATAATTATTTTGAAGGACCAAAAATTGAAATATAAATCTTTAAGAAATTAACCTTGATCAAACTCCCTACATCTTCTTTAAGCCATCTCAATTATTGACGGGTAATTATTAATTGATATTCTTTCCTCAAGCGTGTTCTTAAATTGGATAAACTTTTAGTTATCAATTGATATTCTTTCCTAAAACTCATTCTTAAATTGGATTAACTTTTATTTTTTTGTACTGATATTCCTATTTATTTATGAATTTATTGTTTAAGAATTTTAAATTTTAGTACAATTTTTGAAAAGCTTGTTCATGGCATCGATCTTCGAGACTCAAAGATCTCAACCGATGTTGTTAAGAGGGGAAGTCAATACACGTTGTACTCTTTTTCCCTTATCTAAGTTTTATCCCACCGGGTTTTCCTAAAGGAAACCAGTGGCATATGAAACTAGACTCCCAATGCGTCATTTTGATATAAAATTAATACTAAAGGAGTTCAGATCAAGGAGCTATAAATCTTTAAAGTTGACAAGTGAAATCCACGCCACACAGAAAACCAAGCTTCAATGTTTTGAGTGTATCTCACAAACTACAAATCCGATTGAGCTGAAATTGGTGGCATATGAAAGTAGACTCAAAGGGATTTCCATCAAAATTTTGACGGACCAAAGCGGAGTTCAGACCGAGGAGATATGACCCTCGAAAGTTGACAGTCAGTTCAAGAAGGCTCAACAAAGTCAAAACTCAGTTTATTGGAAACTCGAGTTTCCATCGAACGCAGAGCAACGAACTTGAGCATCTTCCAAACTCGATTTTCGATTAGACGAGAGCAATGAGTAACGCAACAACCTCCAAACTCGAGTTTTCAATTGCAAACTCGAGTTTTCATCTTAGCTTCAGAAAATCACCGTTTTCGAAAATCCCGATTCTTCGATAAACATTCGATGATTACCCAAATGATTTATAACACTTCTTAACATTATTTATATCATTTGTGTACATGTTTCGATGATCAAAGGTTGTTAAACGAAGATCAAGAGTAAAGTAAATGCTTGATGTCATAGGCTGGTTGAAAAACGAAGTTCTAACGGCTAGTTCCATCTCGAGTCTAACGGCTATATTTCTTTATCCAATAGTCATTGAATCTTCTCAACGGTCATATATTGATTTCTACCTATAAAAGAAGAAGCATTCAAGGTTGATAAGAGAGAGCTTGCACTGTCAAGATGCTAACATTCTGAATCCAACATTTATCTCACACACACTCTCTGTTTTCGATATTTATATAGTTTATACTAGAGAGTGAAATGATTTGATTGTACTTCGGTGTTTATTCATCTTCTCTTGGAGAGAACATTTTTTATTGTTAAATCGTTGTAAGAATCTCAAGTCGTGGGACTTGGAGATTGGGTTATCGGTTTACAACTTGTAAGGGGGAGTGTATCCTAGTGAGAGGATAACTTCGAGTACAAAGTGTGTAACTAATTGAAAGGTG
Source organism: Acacia acuminata (assembly GCA_019022655.1). Classification (NCBI taxonomy): domain Eukaryota; kingdom Viridiplantae; phylum Streptophyta; class Magnoliopsida; order Fabales; family Fabaceae; genus Acacia; species Acacia acuminata. The sequence continues at coordinate 1,978,347 of JAFJYI010000137.1, read as the reverse complement.
TATCTCGATGAGAGATTCGGCTTCACAAGTTCCTGGGTGAACTTGTGCATTTGTATAGGCTTCTCTTGTGCCTGGATAAACAAGAGGATAGTGGATTTAAAATCTCAAGTAGAGTTTGGGGACTGGACGTAGGTCAAGGATTGGGCCGAACCAGTATAAATCAATTTGCATATTCTCTTTCCTTATCTCTTATATTTCCAACATATATATTTGAATGTGTATATATATTTGAATGACTGATTATCGCTTTATAAATTACTTCTGTCATTCAAACTACTTTCAGTAAGTTGCAGAAAGATTTTCAAAGTAACTAAAGTTTTATTAAACACTCAATTCACCCCCTCTTGGGTGAGAGCCGGGTTTTTCAGATTTTATTCCTAAAACTCAAAAGTTACATATTGTACACTTATGAGGATTCATTTTGTTATTTATGTAAGTCTTGGTTGAGGTTAGATGCTTATGAATGGGGCTTTGTAACACACATTATTAGTACCCAAGTGAATGAGAATCACTCCCTCCTTACTCTCCATTTTTCTCTTACATTTTTTCATCTCCCTCATCTATATTTTCCTTATTTTCACAACAATATTCTTGAATTCCTCTAGCCACGATTTCGTATTACAATTCTTTACGTGACTTTTGTACTTTCAATATGCTAATAAATATATATAATGTATAGAACAAAGAATGTAAACATAAAGATAGACCTTGTATAAAAATTTATTTTGAATTACGTATATTTCATTTATAAATTTTTTATTTTTTATTTTATTTTTCATCACATTTATTAAAAATTATTTATTTATATTTCTTTTAAATGGATAAAAGTATATTTCAAATATATTTTATTTTATATATGGTAAAAAAATTATATAGTTTATATTATTTTTTCATTTAATTTAATATTTTAAATTTATTACATAAAAAGTTATCATTTTATATTTTCTTTAATTGAAAATAAAATGCATACAAAGTTTATGGAATAATCAAACTTAAACCGGGTATAAATTTTTTTTTTTTTTTTGTTTACCCGATAAGAGATTTGCATAGTTCTTGTTTTTTAGAACCTCCCCGATTAAAAGCACTATACTTAAATCAAAATCAAGTTCCTTATATGTCCATTACATCAAGTTCTCTAATCACACATGATCATGTATCATATCTTTTTCATATGAATTTATAGTTAAATGATAATGATTCAAAAATAGGACACATGGTTGGACATGACTGGAGAATTTGACGAAATGAATTTAAGGAATTTGACGAAATGGATGTAACTTGACATAAATATTTTCTTTATTTTTATACCAAATTTCAAAAAATATATATTAAATTTTAAATTACCAATAGCTGTCCCATCCAAACACACTTTCTTAATCATAATAACATACCCAACTACTTTATTCAAATATTAGAGCTTAGTGAGAATATTTAGAGGGGGAAACTTAATAATATGTTTATTTAATCATTCAAGACTAAATAATAATTTAAAAATTAACTTCAAAACTAAATATTAAATAAAATTATATTCTACTAGATATAATATCTTATTGAGATTTTTCAAATATTAAATAAATAAATTCTAATTTTAATAGATAATATATCTTTTTAATAACCTATATATCTAACTAAATTTTAATTATCCATAATCCCATGTCTATATATACTACATAGTCGCTTGAAAGTCATCACTAGTGCAGTACGCCAAAATTCACATTCTTTCTTCAGCAATTTTCTATTCAAATCTCTAAGGTACATAATGCATGTACCTGCTTGTTTTGTTTGATCGATTTCTTTTTCTTTCTTTTGTTTTAAGTTCATGTGGGTTGCTCAAATTTTCTGGGCCTTGTTGTATGAATAACAATTCCTTTTGAATTTTGATACATTCTCCACTTTTCTTGATTACGAAAATTTTGAGCGCTACACTCTTCTCGTTTGGACTTTTGGGTAAATTTAGTTCAACACTTGCTTATATGGTTTGTAAGAGTTGATTATCTTTGTCAAATCTTGATTTATGATCATTTCACAAAATTGAGACTAGTCATTGCTTTAGAATTGGAATTGTTATTATGATCAAGAATATATTTTTCATGAGTTTTAGCCTGTCTTCAAATTCAAGGAACCTTGAGTTTGAAGGGGTATTAAAATATTATATCTTATATTGATATCATAGTTTATATCGATATTTGATATATTCTATATATCTTAAAAGTATTATATTTAATATTTGATTAGATTTTGTCTTATTTGTAGTTTCTTTCCTTTAAAAATTTAAAAATATTCTAGAGGCACATATTTCTTCGCTACTTTATTAATAAGGACTTTGTATTAGGTAAATGGCTAACATCACCACAAGTGGAAGTTCTTGCCCGCTACCAATGAAAGCCACGTCAAATGGAGGATTTCAAGGAGATAATCCTCTTGATTTTACAATTCCTTTGGCTATATTGCATGTCTTTTTGTTCTAGTCACAAGGGGACTGGCATATCTGTAACACCCCTACTTTTGTAATACATGTACAAACATGAGTTTGCATAGTAATGGGAAGCCTTGAGTCAGTTTCGAAGTATTTATTTTCTATAATTTCTGGCATAAATTATTTTTAGGACCCTAAGATGGAAATACATTGTTTATAATTAAATAAAGAGTTACTAAGTCAAGATGAGAAGGAAACTATGACTTGTGCATGAAGTAAGCTCGAAGAAGTAAGCCGGTACAATGTATAAGTGACAAAAGACATTAGTGGGACGGGAACACTGACCCTATGGGACAGGGTATGCATGTTCAACCAGGGAGGAGAGAGAGAATATGTGTCTGGACCAAGTATAGAAGGAAAAGTCAACGAGGCCTATTGGGGTAGGTGGTTAGGGTTGGCCACCTTGACTATTGAGACCCCTTAGCGCTATTGGTTCCGGGGGCTTGTTTTGACCAGGCTGTCCTGCGGAGTACATGCCAGGTTTATTTTCCTGATTGTGATTTGCATTACATAATTGCATACATATTTTATATGAGTTTAACAGTTATTCTGGGGTTCAACCTTGAACTCCAGACCGTTTTGGAGACACAGGGATAAGACAGTAGTTGTCGAAGGCATGGAGAAGGTAGGGCGTGAAGAGGTGAATTGAAGAAAATAGGGGATGCCCTATCTCATTTTGTACTCTATGTTTTGGATAATTGTTGTTTTTAATCAGTATTTTATCTGGATGACTGTATTAATCCTTCGGGGACTTACATGCTACTTGGATTATAAATGTTTATCACTATGTTAGACTTGTCCAACCGGATCCTCGTGCTCTTTGTGCTAACTCGTGATAAGTTAATTGGACTAAGTAATAAGGAGAGGGATTAAATAAAAGGAATCCCTCTAACCCACCACTCGAAAGGGCGAGGCCGGTAGGGGTATAACAATATCTATTTAGGCCTTTAAGGCGGCACGTGTGATTGCAGAAGTTGTGGTAATTTTTCTTAATTTTTTTTTTCCGAATCTAATGATCACAATGTATATTTTTCTTGATTTAAGATAATGGGTTATAAGTGTAACATGTTAGTATCTCACTCTTGATATTATTATATCCAAACTCTTATAAGGCGTCTTTTATTCTCCTTTCGACAATATGAGACTTCAATAAAACATGGAAATCTTATAATAATAGCCTATAGTGTTTCATCTTATAAAACTTCTTAAGATTTCATTTTATAAATTTTCTTAAGCACCACTTTGCTCTAACTATTTTTATAGCATTTTTTCTTTATGTGAGATGTAAAATGCCTATGTAGCTCTATATTAATTTGTAAGTTTGTTATGGTTGATAGAGCAAGATACTTCTCCAAACATTATCTCACATTAGAGATTATGCAAATTGCATGATTTGCATTGTCCAAACTTTGATTAGATGAGAATTTGTATTTGAATGTAGAACAAAAGGTGTTGCCCAATTATAATACTTCTAAGACTACTTATTGACAAAGGTGGAATATTCTTGGACAATCGGTATTAGGACGAGTAAAAGCTTTCTCGTGACGATGTTTTCCCAACCAAAAGTCTCACGGTATCGATCGATACTCTAGCAAACATTGGACTAATATTTTTCCTATTCCTAGTTGGACTAGAGTTAAATCTTAGATCTCTTCATCAAACTAGAAAGCAAGCCCTTGGCATTGCGGTCGCTGGAATATGCCCCCAAAGTTCTCTTTATCCCAGAGGGAGAAAACACTCTGGAGCCGATTTCGCCCCCATTTGGCATTTCTTGATCCCGATGCCTTCTCAAATGTTGTTTTCTTTCGGTGAGAGCAATATTTCTAGGGTTTTGGATTCTTGATCAGAGGAGTTTAGTGCCGTCTACAAGGTGGGGGTGCTGTCAAAATCCAGAACCGACTATGGAATCAAATAAGGTTCGTAGGATTTGGACCCCCACATAGGACACCACCTTACATCTAACTAGTCCTCCAAGCACATCTCGCCCTTTCTCGAAGCATAGCTTACTTGCACTCAAAGTTCTCTTGACTTGCTGGCCAAGTTCTCTTTACTTGTTGCCCAAGTTGTTCATTGGCTCGCCCAACAAGCCCTTGACTTCTCTTATTTCTTTTCTCGTCATCCTTAGGTCGGCTGATGAGCACAAATCATACTATGTTTTCCCTATACTTTATGATTGAATTGAATGGTAAATATAAGCTTAACTATGAACAAACCAAGTAAAAAGGCATATATTCATGATATAGGGACTGAAGGATAGAAATCATTTGCATGTGCTAAAAATGGGGCAATTTACATGGTTTTTAAGAAGAACGTATAGCAGAGTTGATACGATGCTATAGCATTTTGATAGTAACTCGAAGTGCAATACAAGGCATCACGAAGGTTATAGCAAAGTAGAGGACGTAATGCTATGCGACATATTTTCTGACCTTTTTACCTAGGTGATTTCAGGAATAAAAGAGAAGGGTGATAACAACAGATGGACTGCTGATATCACGGAATAGAAGATGCGGAGGATCGAAACTAAAAGATTTGAAGAATCCCACAGGATTAGCAGAAGCAATCTACTCGGATTAAGAGATGCGATAGATCTCAACAGATTAGGAAAGGCCCATCTTGTTATAACTTACACCGCAAGAAAAGCCTGTTTATAAAAGGAAATAGCGGAGTCAACCTGAGGAGAGTCGGAGAGCCCTAGAACGAGATTCTACTTTCGGCAGACTCAAGAGAAGGAGAGATTTCACAAAAGCACGATATTCCCAGGACAACTCAGCATCTTTCCCTGCAGTACGACGGAACAAAGAAGACGTGGAGTGGTGACGTGACAGGGCCGCATCCACGCCATTAGAACTCCGTCAAAGCTTTCTGTTTTCCCTTTTTTTATTTTGGTTTTCGATCATGGGTCATTCTGTTAGTGTCGGTTTTGTGTTTCCCTCGTCAGTCATGAACTGATTTTCATATGGCTGGACGAGGATGATCCCTTAAGTTGTTAAATGAACCCAATTGCAAGTTCTTAATTCAATAAGTTTGGTTTGCTTATCAGTGCATTAATTACTAGTCGATTAAAGGAAGTTAAGGGCTAGATTTGTGGCCTCGACTTACTGGCAAGGAGTTGAGGTTAGACCTCTGAGAAACAATGTTTGCTAGGCAGCCCGTGCACGGCTTGACCTATTATTGTAGGCTTCAGGAATGGGTCTACCTCTCATAACCATAACACCACAGTATAAAGCGAGATCGACTAGAAAGTTGCCATAGGAATATGGAAGGAGTATAGTTAGCGTCATATGTATCGAACGCGGAAGCTTCGGTAGACTATCGTGGTGGGTTAACAAATAGCTTTGTAGTTAGTAGCGATGCTGTAGCATTGCGGAAGCTGTGCAGTGTAGATGCTATAGCATTGGGTAGAGCAACTGGGGGATTGATGCACTTAAGGGTGATTCTGAGTCCAGCCTAACTTCGATATCTTTTCAAGTTAATTCATTATGTTTACTTCTGCTAGTGGCATAACCACAAAAACCCCTCAACCTGATTATATTTATTTTCTCCTTGCACAACTATCATAGCAATCACGCGTCACTCTTTGGTATCTCTGTCTCTGTGGGACGATACTCTACTTACACTTTATTACTTGTTCGACTGGTTTACTTGCCATCAAGGAAATCGACCAACAAGTTTTTGGCGCCGTTGTCGGGGACTGCTGTTGGTCGATTTCCTTAATGGCAAGTGAACTAGTCGAACAAGTAATAAAGTGAAAGTAGAGTATCGTCCCACAGAGACTGAGATACCGAGGAATGACGCACCAATGCTATGACAGTTGTGAAAGCAAAAAAGTAAATATAATTGGGTTGAGAGGTTTTGTAACTATGCTACTAGCAAACGTAAACAAAGATCTATAAACGAGAGAAGATATCGGTGAGAAGTTAGGGCTGGACTCGAATCGTCCTTAAGTGCTTCACTCCCGCTTGCTCTACCCCGATGCTATAGCATCTACACCGCACGCTTCCGCAATTGCTACAAAGATAGACACCGATTGCAAAGCTATTTGGTTAACCCACCACTATAATCTATCGAAGCTTCTGCATCTGATACATTTGATACTAACTATACTCCTTCCATATTCCTATGGTAACTTTCTAGTCAGACCTGCGTTACCCTCAGGGTGTAATAGTTATGAGATGTAGACCCATTCCTGAAGCCTACAATAATAGGTCTCACCGTGCACGGGCGGCCTAGCAAACACTCAAGCTTTCTCGAGGTCTAACCTCAACTCCTTGCCATGGCCGATGCCATAGATCTAGCCCTTAACTTCCGTTAACCGACTAGTAATAAGCACACCGATACGCAAACCAAATTTATTTAATTAAGAACTGCAACTGGGTTCATTCAACACTTAAAGAATCATCCTCATCCAGCCATCTAGAGTTTAGTTCATGACTGACGAGGGACACACATAACATACACTAACAGAATGACCCATGATCAATAAAACAAAGATGAAAAATAGAAAACAGAAAGCTTGATGGAATTTCCGACGGCGTGGTTGAGGTCCTGTCACGTACCATTCCACGTCTTCTTCGTTCCGTCTTACTGCAGGAAGGAATTCTGGGGGGTCCTGGAAGTCTCGTGCTCTTGTGAAATCTCTCACTCTTCTCTTGAGTCTGCCGAAAGTCAGAATCTCGTTCTAGGGCTCTCCGACTCTGTTAGGGTTGGCTCTGTTGTTTCTTTTATAATCAGTCCTTTCTTGCAGCGCAAGTTCCAGCGAGTTGGGCCTTTCCTAATCTGTCGGAATCTATCATATCTTTGGATCCGAGTAGATTGCTGCTATTGATTCTGCGGGATTCTTCAAATCTTTTAGTTTCAATCCTCCGCATCTTCTCTTCTGTTATGTCAGCAACATATTTGTAAATATCACCCTTTATTTTATTCCTGAAATCATATGGGCAAAAAGGTCAGAAAACATATCGCATAGCATTGCTTCCTCTACTCTGCTATAGCATTCATGCCTTGTATTGCACTTCGAATCGCTGTGAGAATGCTATAGCATCGTATCGCTCTCTTATTCGATTTCTCTTAAAAACAAAGCAATTTGTTCCATTCCCAAAGACATGCAAATGATTTCTACTCTTTAGTCCCTATATTATGAATGTATGCATTTTTGCTTAGATTATCTATAGTTGAGCTTGGATTTAACATTCAATTCAACCAATTAGTATAGGGAAAACATGGTATTATTTGTACTCATCAACTGCTGATACCCTTTGTGACGACGCCCCTTTTGCTTAATAGTTGTGATTTACCTATAAAGAGCTCATCTTTCTCTGTTCTTGATTTTTAGGTGCATTTTGTAGCATACTCGTGTGGCTCAAGGGGGTGACGATATGGAGATGATGATCAATGGGTTGTATATGGGGATAATGGGTATGACATGAATGCCTTTTTCCTACGAACTTCAAACTCAGATGCCAGCTAGTATATCGAAGAACTAAGACAAATCAAGGATCAAACATAGGCTAGTAGACATGCACTCAAAATAAAACAATTAGGCTCAAATTAATCCTTCCATTGGGGGTTCTTCCCTTTAAACTTCCTCATCGCCATTCTACCTCATATCAGATTGGCTAGCACTGTCAATTTCCCAAGCCTAAAGGTTCAGTTCCCCTAAGAAATTGTGCTATGTTCAGTCACACAACCATTCATTCCATTGCTACAATGCCCTATTCATGCTTTATCATGGAGTTTTTCAAAAAAAATTTCTTTCGGTGCACAAAAACTAAATGTGGTTGAATCAGAGCACAAACACACACAATCACAGAGGTATTAGTGGAGTGGCTGATTATAGCGCAAATTGATATCCTCCCCCCACACTTGAATCATGCAATGCCCACATTACATTAGAAAAATAAACAGGAATCGAGCGCACGGGCAATCAAAATTAAGGGAGCGATAAAACCATAGAAAGCAAGAGATTGCAATTATACCATCATTCACCAAAAAGGGGTTCTGGGGAGAACGCCCAGGGCCGGAGCAATCATCAGGCGAACCAAAAAGAAAAGGAAAATTAACTACACCAACTGTAACACAAGAAAGCTATGGGGCGGGGGAAGCTGGAGGGGCAGGGACTGGAGGGTTAGGGGCACTGCTCGTGGTGTCCTCCTCAGCGGAGGCGTCCACAATCCCTATTACGAACGGAAGGCCGGAGTGGGATTGGGAAAGGGAGATGGCGACTGGGGCACCTCGACGGTGAGCGGTAGAGAACGTGCGCGGGTCGCTGTGGACATTCTTCAGCTCCAAGCGTAGCTGGCGAATGCGGTTTTTATACCGGCGCGGGTGTTTGGCATCGGTCGCTGGGCGCCAGTACAGCGGGGCATTCTCAACTATGTACGCCTTGTCGTACATGGAGGCTGGTCCTGGGGAACCGGAAGAGACGGAGGAGTACGAAGAGGTCGAAGAAGAAGGTGTGGCCGGTCTACGACCGGCGGCTATTCATCTTAGTGGCGATGACGGACCGAATAGTGTGCTTGATGAATCCTTGTCGTCTTCAAAGCCCTCGGCATGTTGGTTCGATGGCGTGGTGAGGAAGAGAAGAACAGGGGGTATGGGAGAAGACACGGGAGGAGTGGATAGAGAAAAGGTGGAGTTTGAATACCAAGCGTCGCGTCCCTTTGGTACGCTGAGTTGGCTCGGCACGGGCCCACCAGAGTGGCCCACTAAGCTACGAATTCGTACAGATGTTCAGTAAGGGGGAGAAACGCGTACCTGGTTAACGTTTTGCGCCTTTGTTGTGGTGTGGTGCTGTGGCCCTGATGTCCGACTTTATGCTATAGCATGCTCCCTGCTGGACCTTCTCCCTCCTGCTGTGATGCTACGAAACGTGAACTTGGGCTGCCTCCCAGTAGCGCTTGCTTTAACGTCTTCAGCCGGACGTAGTTCCTATGACTTAGGGTGCTTTTAGATCAATAGCTGTCTTGTCTCTGTCAATGGGGGTTGACCAGTAATGTTTAATCCTCTGACCATTGACTCGGAAGTTATTCCCTGTTACTGGGTTTCTGAGGTCGACTGCACCATGCGAAGTCAGGGCATCGATCACAAAGGGTCCTGCCCACTGGATTTCGGCTTTCCCGAAATAGTTTCGAGACGAGAGTTGTATAACAAGACTTCTTGGCCAACCTCAAAAGTGCGAGGAATCAGTCGCTTGTCGTGCCATCGCTTGACTTTTTCCTTGTACAGCTTGGCATTTTCGTAAGCATCCAAACGGAATTCATCTAGCTCATGCAACTGTAGTAGCCGTTTGTCACCTGCTGTGGCGGGGTCCATGTTCAGCTGTGCTATCGCCCAATAGGCCTTATGTTCCACTTCAACCGGAAGATGGCAGGATTTTCCGAACACCAGTTGATAGGGGGAGACACCTAGCGGAGTTTTGTATGCAGTGCGGTACGCCCATAATGAATCATCGAGCTTGTCGGACCAGTCCTTTCGGTTCGGGTGCACCACCTTTTCCAAGATACGTTTGACTTCTCTGTTTGAGACCTCTGCTTGACCATTTGATTGAGGGTGATAGGCTGTGGCGACTCGGTGCTTAACTCCATATTTGGCAAGCAACGCTGCAATTTGTCGATTGCAGAAGTGAGATCCTTCATCACTAATTAATGCTCGGGGGGTGCCAAATTTCGTAAATATCTGCTTTTTTAAAAACCTACTCACGGCTCTGGAGTCATTTGTTGGTAAGGCGGTTGCTTCAACCCATTTGGAAACATAGTCAACAGCGACTAGTATGTACTGTTTCCTCTTGATGGAGGGAGGGGACCCATAAAGTCGATTCCCCAGACGTCGAACACTTCGACCTCCAAGATAGGTGTTAGCGGCATTTCATGCCGGTGGGATATGTTGCCAGTTCGTTGGCGGTATCGCACTTGGACACAAATTGATGGGCATCTTTGAACGGGGTAGGCCGGTAAAACCCCAACCGAAGCACCTTGGCCGCGTTCGAACTCCTCCATAATGTCCACCATAGGGTGATGAATGGCAATGTCTCAGGATGTCATCGAATTCATCGTCGGGTATGCAATGTCGCAGTATTCGATTTGGGCATTGCTTGAACAGATATGGTTCATCCCAGAAATACTTTCGCCTATCATAAAGGAACTTCTTCCTTTGGTGGTATGTTAACTCTGTTGGAATTTCCTTTGTGACTAAAAAATTCGCGATGTCTGCATACCATGGTGTTGGGATCCGTACAACGTAGCGGATTAAAAAAACTTGCGAATCCCGTCCCGAAGATCACTCAGGTGCGTTTAAACCTAGGCTAGGGAATCCGAAATTACCTTAGGAGAATTCGTTCGCGGCTTGTTCTTCGTTGAACAGGTGGCTCCCTCCTCGATCAACAGAAGACGACTCGTAGGATCGTCTTCCTCCATCGGTATCCACACGAACAACTCCCGAACCCGACTATGGCAGCGTGCTAGCGCCTCTTTGTGCGCCTCTCTTAAAATCCTCTCTAGGGTTTTTCTCGCGACTTTCTAAATGCGCTCGACAAAATGTCCCGTGAGTTTTCTAAACTCGTTCAGTGCATTATATAAAATTAATCCTCATTAATTTTGAAATTCAAATTTCAAATATGGATTAAAATACATTGATTACATCAATCAAATCGATGTAACGTATTTAATCCGCATTAAAAGCTGATTTGAAATTCGAATTTGGAATCTGATTAAAATAAATATATTAATTAAATCCATCTAATAGATCTAATCAAATCCATTTATTTAATCCAAATTAAAAGCCTTGATTTAATTTATCTCTATAAATTAAATCCGAGAAATAATATCTATCTATTTAATTTATATTTGAGATACCATATCTCAATTTAATATTAAACAGATATACGATATCTTTATTCGAAAATTAAATGAGATACAATATCTCAATTTGTTTTAGATATTTAATTTATCAAATAAATTAAATACAAAAACAAATATTATATATATTAATATTATAATCTCTATTAATAATATTAACATATATTAATTTCGAATTTAATACATATATATATATATATATATATCCTAGATTAAATTTAGCATTCATTTAATCTCAGATTAATCTAAGATTCAATGAATCTGGACACTTTTACCCGTGTTGGATTATTCTTGTGTGCGACCCTGCAGGCCCATATGAGATTGGCAGTGGGCCAACACTGTGTCAGCCCACAAGTCGCAAGCGGCCTCTAGCAAGACATTGCGACTACCCAATTCACATGGGGACCGATGACACGATACAACCTATCGTACAACCATGTCACGTCCCTTTTGTCACGCGATAATTCGGTCAAGGATGAGGCATGGATAATATCAACTTCCTTTTCTTGACCATTACTTTCTCGATTCTCGAGTAGTCTAACAAGTGAGATGAAAACTCATTTCCATCACGGTATGGCCATACATTTCTTAGACTCACTCATCGAGGGGCCCAGTATTATCTCTCTACAAATGTGAGGGACAAATTCCATCTTGACCATTCACATCCCTCCGCATGAAAACCACTGATTCCGATCCCAGCCTTTATCATCACCCGGTCAAAGGTGACTTTTGACTAGGTCAAAGGTTAGTGACTCATCATGTAGGAATCCATGATGATCTCAAGTCATAGGGCTTCGTGACGCGGTTATACATGAGATAAGCTTATGACTTAATCCATGCAGCTTTCTCATAGTGGGTCGGTCCAGCACCTTGTACTCTTACAAGTGCCCATGACTTTGATTGTATCTCCATACCTCATCAAAGTCATACTGGTCTTAATTCATCTTCGCTCCGCGTAGATGACCGACCGAGGACATTTAGGATAATCTATAAGATGTATCCGGGGATGCAGTTATCAATACAAACATGCAAACGAAAATGATAACTAAAGAGATTACTTTAAATAACTTAAATATCCAAAGTACAATGAATTGCCCCTAGGGCATAATTTCCAACACATGGTGTGTCGAGCATGCAATGGCGTATAGTTGCTCATCCGGGAAAAATTCTTGTATTGGAATGTTCGGATTATCTGCGGTATGGCTTTCCAATCGCGAGAGATGATCTGCCACTTGGTTTTCTATCCCCTTTTTGTCGCGAACCTCCATGTTGAATTCTTGCAGTAGTAAGATCCATCTAATCAGTCGTGGCTTGGCATCCTTTTTCGCCACCAGGTATATTTATGGCGGAGTGGTCTGCGAAGACTATTACCTTGGCGCCTAATAGGTAAGACCAGAATTTCTCGAAGGCGAATACCACCGCCAGTAACTCCTTTTCTGTCGTGGTGTAATTCATCTGGGCGTTGGACAGAGTTTTGCTTGCATAGTGGATGGAGTGGAAAATTTTATCATGTCGTTGACCTAGTGCTGCTCCAACTGCTGAGTCGCTAGCATCGCACATGAGTTCGAAAGGTAAGTTCCAATCAGGGGCTGATATGACTGGGGCAGTAGTAAGCTTTTCCTTGAGGGTTTGGAACGCTTCCAGACAGGCTGCATCGAAATTAAACGAGGCGTTAAGTTCGAGCAGTGCACATAATGGCTTTGTGATCTTGGAGAAGTCTTTGATGAAGCGCTGGTAGAAACCAGCGTGTCCTAGGAAACTCCTGATTCCCTTGACTGTGGTTGGTGGTGGTAGCTGTTCACGATCAACTTCAATTCCCTTCTTCGAGATTTTGTGCCCCAGTGCTACTCCTTCTGTGGCCATAAAATGACATTTTTCCCAGTTTAGTACCAAATTCGTTTCCTCGCAGCGCTGAAGGGCTGATTCAAGGTTCTGCAGGCAGTCATCATAGGATTTCCCAATCACTGAAAAGTCGTCCATAAAGATTTCTATGGATTTTTCTACCATATCCGAGAATATTGCCATCATGCAATGTTGGAAAGTAGAGGGTGCATTGCAAAGTCCGAAGGGCATTCTTCGGAATGCAAAAGTCCCATATGGGCAAGTGAAGGTGGTTTTATGTTGGTCTTGTGGTGCTACAGCAATCTGATTGTAGCCGGAGTAACCATCTAAAAAATAGTAGTATTCCTTACCTGCCAGTCTGTCTAGCATTTGGTCAATAAATGGCAATGAGAAGTGGTCCTTAAGGGTGGATTTGTTCAGTTTCCGGTAGTCCATACATATTCTCCACCGGTGACTGTTCGTGTGGGAATTAGCTCGTTATTCTCGTTTTCCACTACCGTACTCCCTCCTTTCTTGGGCACGCACTGCACAGGACTGACCCACTCGCTATCAGATATAGGATAGATGATTCCTGCATCTAGCCACTTGATAATTTCCTTCCGCACCACTTCCTTCATGATGGGGTTTAGTCTTCGTTGTGGCTCAACTGATTGTCGACATCCTTCTTCCAGGCGTATTTTGTGCGTGCATAGGGATGGACTTATCCCTTTTATGTCGCTATTGTCCACCCAAAAGCTCTTTTGAATTTGGTAAAATCTTGTCGGGAGTTTGGTTTCGATCACTTTGGTGAGGTGTGCGGATACTATGGCCGGCGGCGTTTGATTTTCTCCAAGATAAGCATATTTCAAGTTATCGGGTAGCGGCTTGAGATCCGAATGGGTGGTACCTCTATGGATGGTCTAACCGGTTGCTTTCGCCGGTCACCTTCTAATGATTCGAACCTCGCACTATTTATCAGGCTAGGATAGGTGTGATTGGTATCGTTTAGCATTGCTGCTTGGATGGGGACTTCCTCTCCTGCTCCTAATTCCAACTCTCCGGGCTCCCTATCATACGATTCCTAAAAAGCCTCATGTATAACTTTGTCCACTGCGTCTAACGCCGAGCACGTGTCTGAGTCATCTGTGTGCTGCATTGCTTTACATAGGCTGAAGCTCACTCCCTTGCCATTTATGTCTAGTGTGATTTCTCCTTCATTTACATCCATTAGTGCTTGTCCCAGAGCTAAAAATGGCCGTCCCAGGATAATTGGTACCTTGTGTGCTCCAGTTTGATCATGTATAATGAAATCCACGGGTAAGACCGTTGTTCCGACTTGCATCATGACGTTGTGACTTTCACTTTGGTTGGGTAGATCACCGTTAATACGTCAATTGGAGACCCACCGTGCGCATTGCTCGATGCGGTGGTCACTTTTGAGAGACTTGTCTTGGCATTATATTAACTTGAGATCTTGGATCACATATTGCCCTTGTGATGGTGCGTTTGTTCATGATGCATGGAATTTCTAGGAGATCAACGTTTTGTAGTTTAACTGTTCTTCCCGGGTCGCATGAACGCTTGAAGTCTCGTCAAGGGAATAAGTTCAAATCCCAATCATTTTTTCTTCGGGGATATGGTGTCCTTGAGGAACTTCACATAGGTGGGCATTTTGTTTACTGCTGCTGCCGGTGCCATGTGAACATGGGACCGCTGCACGAGTTCTAAGAATTTTCGAGGTTGCTGGATGGAGGTTAGTTTGGTGGCTTCGTTATGTCTGATAAACTCAGTGGTGTCGTCCCTCAGTACCTTTGGTGTGTGCTCGTTTATCACTACCCCTGGTGAACACGCTGTAGCATCGCCCGATAGGCTGCCTGGATGCAACGTTACCCTTTGCTTGTTACTTTCAGTGGCTGTAATTGCTATGCTATGAGGTAGGTGTTCTGGGTGTTCCTTAGTGAGAGCTGTCATTTGGCCAATTTTCTCTTCTAACCTCTGAAGTGTGAGCTGTTGACTTAGCATTTCTAAGTTGCTTCTTGCTATGTAATCTCCCAGAATGTCAGTGGGATGCCTTCTTAGATTAGTGGTCTTTTGACAGCTGTTGCAAGATAATGGATTTTGGTGATTGGCCTGTACGGCGGGTCTGAGTAAGCCTTCAACAACATTAGTTAAAGCTTTCATATGTGTCGTGAGGGTCATTAACGCATCCGTTGTGCTAATACTTGCGACTTCCTCACATGGGGGTCCTGTCACTCCATTGATGACCCTGTGTTGTTATTGTCTAAACTGGCATGCCTTGTTGTATGGTTGCATGAGCATGGACCCATTTGCGTAGGCATCCACAAAGGCTCTAGTATTGCTGTTCAGCCCATAGTAGAAGGTTTCCAGTTGAGCCCATTCTTGTAATCCATTTTGCGGACATTTGCTTAACAGGTTCTTGAATCGATCCCAAGCTTCATGGGCTAGCTCCTCAAGATTTTGCTTAAAGCTGGCTATGTCTTTTCTTAATTGCGCGTTCCTCATTGGTAGGAAGAAATAAAGCAAAAATCTTCTCCCGAGGTCTTCCCAGGACGCGACTGAGCCGGCAGGTAGATTATTGAGCCACTTTTGAGCCTTGTCCCTCAAAGAGAAGGGAAACAACTTAATTCGAATGGCTTCGGGTGTCACTCCTGGGATAACAAAAGAGTCACACACCTCCATGAAGGCTTTGAGATGAAGGTGTGGGTCTTCAAACGGAAGTCCTCCAAATTGCCCGGCTGCATTCAGCATTTGAAACATGACACCTTTAATTTCAAAGTATCCAGCATTGAGGGTCGGTTGTGTGATGGCCGAGTTCAGCTTGGTTAAGTCTGGAATCCCGAATTCCATGATGGCCTTGTTCCCATCTGGGTTTGGAGGTGGAGGGACCTGGTTGTCCCTGTTTATTAATGGGCGCTCTTGTTGCTCCCGCTCGTGGTCTCCAGGTATATCCGCCATGTTTGCTGGGTCAAGAGATTGACTCCGTCGCTTCTGCCTTCTACGCCTTTGTTTGTAGGTCCGTTCTATCTCAGGATCGTAAGGCTCTAGATTGGCTGGAGGCGAGTTGCGCATACACTACAGAATGTACCTGAAAATCAAGAGCAAAAAAAATAAGCTCCTTTATTGAATGATCACAACTATTAAGCAAAAGGGCGTCGTCACAAAGGGTATCAACAATCCCCGCAAACGGCGCCAAAAATTGTTGGTCGATTTCCTTGATGGCAAGTGAACCAGTCGAACAAGTAATAAAGTGAAAGTAGAGTATTGTCCCACAGAGACTGAGATACCGAGGAATGACGCACCAATGCTATGATAGTTGTGAAAGCAAAAAGTAAATATAATTGGGTTGAGAGGTTTTGTAACTATACTACTAGCAAACGTAAACAAAGATCTATAAACGAGAGAAGATATCGGTGAGAAGTTAGGGGGACTCGAATCGTCCTTAATTGCTTCACTCCCCGGTTGCTCTACCCCGATGCTATAGCATCTACACTGTACAGCTTCTGCAATTACTACAGCATAGACACCGACTGCAAAGCTATTTGGTTAACCCACCACTATAATCTATCGAAGCTTCCGCATCCGATACATTTGATACTAACTATACTCCTTCCATATTTCTATGGTAACTTTCTAGTCAGACCTGCGTTACGCTCGGGGGTGTAATAGTTATGAGAGGTAGACTCATTCCCGAAGCCTACAATAATAGGTCTCGCCGTGCACGGCCGCCTAGCAAACATCAAGCTTTCTCGAGGTCTAACCTCAACTCCTTGCCCGCAGGCGAGGCCACGCAGATCTAGCCCTTAACTTCGTTAACCGACTAGTAATAAGCACACCGATATGCAAACCAAATTTATTTAATTAAGAACTGCAACTGGGTTCATTCAACACTTAAAGAATCATCCTCGTCCAGCCATCTAGAGTTTAGTTCATGACCGACGAGGACACACGAAACGTACACTAACGAATGACCCATGATTAATAAAACAAAGATGAAAAATAGAAAACAGAAAGCTTGATGGAATTTCCGATGGCGTGGTTGAGGTCCTGTCACGTACCACTCCACGTCTTCTTCGTTCTGTCTCACTGCAGGAAGGAATTCTGGGCGGTCCTGGAAGTCTCATGCTCTTGTGAAATCTCTCACTCTTCTCTTGAGTCTGCCGAAAGTCAGAATCTCGTTCTAGGGCTCTCGACTCTGTTAGGGTTGGCTCTGCTGTTTCCTTTTATAATCAGTCCTTTCTTGCAGCGCAAGTTCCAACGAGTTAGGCCTTTCCTAATCTGTCGAAATCTATCATATCTTTGGATCCGAGTAGATTGCTGCTATTGATTCTGCGGGATTCTTCAAATCTTTCAGTTTCAATCCTCCGCATCTTCTCTTCTCGTTATGTCGAAACATATATGTAATGATCCCTTTATTTTATTCCCGAAATCATATGGGTAAAAAGGTCGAGAAAACATATCGCATAGCATTGCTTCCTCTCGCTTCCGCTATAGCATTCGGATGCCTTGTATTGCACTTCGAATCGTCGAGAATGCTATAGCATCGTATCAGCTCTGCTATTCGATTTCTCTTAAAAACAAAGCAATTTGTTCCATTCCCAGCACATGCAAATGATTTCTACTCTTTAGTCCCTATATCATGAATGTATGCATTTTTGCTTAGATTATCTATAGTTGAGCTTGGATTTAACATTCAATTCAGCCAATTAGTATAGGGAAAACATGGTATTATTTGTACTCATCAACCGCCGATACCCTTGTGACGACGCCCCTTTTGCTTAATAGTTGTGATTTACCTATAAAGAGCTCATCTTTCTCTGTTCTTGATTTTTAGGTGCATTCTGTAGTGTATGCGCAACTCGCCTCCAACCAACCTAGAGCCTTACGATCCTGAAATAGAACGCACCTACAAGCAAAGGCACAAAAGGCAGAAGCGAAGAAGTCAATCTGGCCCAGCAAGCATGGCAGATATACCTGATAATCATGATCAGGATCAACGAGAGCGCATAGTAATAAACAGGGATAACCAGGTCCCTCCACCTCCAAACCCAGATGTGAACAAGGCCATCATGGAATTGGGGTTCCCGATCTAAACAAGCTGAACTCGCCATCACACCCCCAACCTTAAACGCTGGACACTTTGAAATTAAAGGTGTCATGCTTCAGATGCTGAATGCAGCCGGTCAGTTTGGAGGACTTCCTTCCAAAGATCCGCACCTTCATCTCAAAACCTTCATGGAGGTGTGTGATTCTTTTGTGATTCCTGGCATACCTCCCGACGCCGTCCGGATTAAGTTATTTCCCTTCTCGCTAAGGGACAAAGCTCGGACGTGTCTTAACAACCTACCTGCTAATTCCATCACCACATGGAATGATCTGGAAAGTAAGTTCTTACTCAAATTTTTTCCGCCTACTAAGAACGCTCAACTCAGAGGGGACATCACCAACTTCCAGCAAAAACCTGGTGAATCTATTTACGAAGCCTGGGACAGATTCAAGGATCTTCTAAGAAGATGCCCCCAGCACGGACTGTGTGAATAGGTCCAGTTAGAAACATTCTACAGAGGTCTCGATGGACAAACAAGATCAATTGTAGATGCCTCCTTGGGAGGATCCATCCTAATGAAGTCTTATGAAGAGGCCCACAATTTACTGGAATGCATGGCCATGAACAGTCATCAGTGGGCAGCAGACAGAGCTACATCCTCCCCAACTGTTGCAGGCACATTCTTCAGGAATTGCATATTAGAACTATCAATAATTGTAGCCATACGAGAGTGGCCATCTTTGGGGATGCTCGTCCCTAAAGTAAAACCTTATTCTACTCATACTTTTATCCTACGACTAGTTTGAGGAATTAAAATCTTCCCTTTTTTTATTCTGTTCAACCAAAGCCTATGCTAAACAAGGGAATCCAATGTATACAGGGACAATTACCTTGAGGGACAGGTGAATTACTAACTCGGCAAAGGCAAATATATAGCTGAATGCAAACCAGCAAGGTAGGTCCATCGCGGCAACTATCACTCCCAAAATATTCCGCTTTGGGGCCATAATGTTGAATGATAAATGCATTTGGTGAGGAAATTATTAAAGATGCAAGTGATCAATGAGACGTTCTACATTTCACATGGTTTGCCGATGTTGTTGATCGACGAGACGATTCTGGCAAGGGCATTCCTGTAGAAATGGAAGACTGACGTGTTCCCGCGACGGCCCTCCGCCATCCTCATGATCTCCTCTCACTGGGACACCGAATTCCCCTCCATCAACATCGTCTCTTGCAACGGTACCATCCACGATTTCTATGGCTTCCCCGAATTCATGTTCCAGGTTCATTCTCGTCTCTTCCATTTCAAGTTCCTCAATCCTCAAATCTCTCTCTCGCTCATTAGATTTCTGCGCTTTAGGAATTAAACATTGGGCGTTACTTCTTTACCTGACCTCCTCATTGAATATATGATGAAGAACCAAGAGATGGAGAAGAAATCAAAAAATTGTGAAGAAATCGAAAAATTGCAGAAGAAGGACGTAAGAGAGAAATTGGGATATTGAAAAATTAGGTTTTGATTAAAAAAATAGGGTGGCCCGCGGTTGACCCTATTTACCCAAGAGGAGTGGGGTTTATTTTGGGCTAGGGCCAAAAATAAACCCATTATATGGGGGCTAAAATTGGGATTAATGGGCCGGCTCACGGGGTCCATCCATTTTGACAACTCTAGCTAGCTTGCCCTCCAACTTCTCTTTACTTGTTGCCCAAGTTGTTCGTTGGCTCACCCAACAAGCCCTTGACTTCTCTTATTTCCTTTCTCATCTTCACTAAGTTGGCCAAAATGGAGAAAAATAAGGAGAAGCCAAACATAGAAGAAGATAAAGAGAGGGAGGTCGGTTGAGAAAGAAAGAAGTGAGAAAAAAACTGCAGAGCCGATTCCACCCTGATGTGGCGTTTCTAGCTCTCGACGCATTCTCTAACATTGTTTCCTCTCACTGAGAGCAACATTTCTACTGTTTTGGATTCTTGTAAGAGGAGTTTAGTGCCGTCTACAAGGTGGAGGTGCTACCGAAATGAAGAACCAACTATGGAATCAAATGGGGTTCATAGGGTCTGGACCCCACAAATGGCGCCACCTTACCTCTAACTAGTCCTCCAAGCACATCTAGCCCTTTCTCGAACCATAGCTAGCTTGCCCTCAAAGTTCTCTTCACTTGCTAGCCAAGTTCTCTTTCTTGGTTGCCCAAGTTGTTCGTTGGCTTGCCCAACAAGCCCTTGACTTCTCTTATCTCTTTTCTCATCATCCTTAAGTCGGCCAACATGGAGAAAAATAGGGAGAGGCCGAACATAGAAGAAGATAGAGAGAGAGAGAGGTCGATTGAGAAAGAAAGAAGAGCAAGAAAAAACTACAGAGCCGATTTCACCCTGATGTGGCGTTTCTTGCTCCCATTGCCTTCTCTAAAGATGTTTTCTCTCGTTGAGAGCAACATTTCTACGGTTTCAGGTGCTAGTCAGAGGAGTTTAGCACCGTCTATAGCATCTACACTGTACAGCTTCTGCAATTACTACAGCATAGACACCGACTGCAAAGCTATTTGGTTAACCCACCACTATAATCTATCGAAGCTTCCGCATCCGATACATTTGATACTAACTATACTCCTTCCATATTTCTATGGTAACTTTCTAGTCAGACCTGCGTTACGCTCAGGGTGTAATAGTTATGAGAGGTAGACTCATTCCTGAAGCCTACAATAATAGGTCTCGCGTGCACGGCCGCCTAGCAAACACTTGTTTCTCGGAGGTCTAACCTCAACTCCTTGCCCGATGGCGAGGCCACGAGATCTAGCCCTTAACTTCGTTAACCGACTAGTAATAAGCACACCGATATGCAAACCAAATTTATTTAATTAAGAACTGCAACTGGGTTCATTCAACACTTAAAGAATCATCCTCGTCCAGCCATCTAGAGTTTAGTTCATGACTGACGAGGGACACACAGAACAGACACTAACAGAATGACCCATGATCAATAAAACAAAGATGAAAAATAGAAAACAGAAAGCTTGATGGAATTTCTGACAGCGTGGTTGAGGTCCTGTCACGTACCACTCCACGTCTTCTTCGTTCCATCTCACTGCAGGAAGGAATGCTGGGCGGTCCTGGAAGTCTCGTGCTCTTGTGAAATCTCTCACTCTTCTCTTGAGTCTGCCGAAAGTCAGAATCTCGTTCTAGGGCTCTCGACTGCGGTAGGGTTGGCTCTGCTTTGTTTCCTTTTATAATCAGTCCTTTCTTGCAGCGCAAGTTCCAACGAGTTAGGCCTTTCCTAATCTGTCGAAATCTATCATATCTTTGGATCCGAGTAGATTGCTGCTATTGATTCTGCGGGATTCTTCAAATCTTTCAGTTTCAATCCTCCGCATCTTCTCTTCTGTTATGTCAGCAACATATATGTAATGATCCCTTTATTTTATTCCTGAAATCATATGGGTAAAAAGGTCAGAAAACATATCGCATAGCATTGCTTCCTCTGCTCTGCTATAGCATTCAGGATGCCTTGTATTGCACTTCGAATCGCTGTCAGAATGCTATAGCATCGTATCGCTCGCTATTCGATTTCTCTTAAAAACAAAGCAATTTGTTCCATTCCCAAAGACATGCAAATGATTTCTACTCTTTAGTCCCTATATCATGAATGTATGCATTTTTGCTTAGATTATCTATAGTTGAGCTTGGATTTAACATTCAATTCAGCCAATTAGTATAGGGAAAACATGGTATTATTTGTACTCATCAACTGCTGATACCCTTTGTGACGACGCCCCTTTT
Organism: Acacia acuminata; assembly: GCA_019022655.1. Taxonomy (NCBI): domain Eukaryota; kingdom Viridiplantae; phylum Streptophyta; class Magnoliopsida; order Fabales; family Fabaceae; genus Acacia; species Acacia acuminata. The sequence continues at coordinate 1,956,356 of JAFJYI010000137.1, read as the reverse complement.
GCTTAATAGTTGTGATTTACCTATAAAGAGCTCATCTTTCTCTGTTCTTGATTTTTAGGTGCATTCTGTAGTGTATGCGCAACTCGCCTCCAACCAACCTAGAGCCTTACGATCCTGAAATAGAACGCACCTACAAGCAAAGGCACAAAAGGCGGAAGCGAAGAAGTCAATCTGCCCACAAGCATGGCGGATATACGATAATCATGATCGGGATCAACGAGAGCGCATAGTAATAAACAGGGATAACCAGGTCCCTCCACCTCCAAACCCAGATGTGAACAAGGCCATCATGGAATTGGGGTTCCTGATCTAAACAAGCTGAACTCGGCCATCACACCCCCAACCTTAAACGCTGGACACTTTGAAATTAAAGGTGTCATGCTTCAGATGCTGAATGCAGCCGGTCAGTTTGGAGGACTTCCTTCCAAAGATCCGCACCTTCATCTCAAAACCTTCATGGAGGTGTGTGATTCTTTTGTGATTCCCGGCATACCTCCCGACGCCGTCCGGATTAAGTTATTTCCCTTCTCGCTAAGGGACAAAGCTCGGACGTGTCTTAACAACCTACCCGCTAATTCCATCACCACATGGAATGATCCGGAAAGTAAGTTCTTACTCAAATTTTTTCCGCCTACTAAGAACGCTCAACTCGGAGGGGACATCACCAACTTCCAAAGAAAAACCTGGTGAATCTATTTACGAAGCCAGGGACATTCAAGGATCTTCTAAGAAGATGCCCCCAAAGACGGACCGTGTGAATAGGTCCAGTTAGAAACATTCTACGAGAGGTCTCGATGGACAAACAAGATCAATTGTAGATGCCTCCTTGGGAGGATCCATCCTAATGAAGTCTTATGAAGAGGCCCACAATTCTTGGAATGCATGGCCATGAACAATCATCGGTGGGCAGCGATGCAGCTACATCCTCCCCAACCCCATTGCGAGCACATTCTTCAGGAATTGCATATTAGAACTATCAATAATTGTAGCCATACGAGAGTGGCCATCTTTGGGGATGCTCTGTCCCTAAAGTAAAACCTTATTCTACTCATACTTTTATCCTACGACTAGTTTGAGGAATTAAAATCTTCCCTTTTTTTATTCTGTTCAACCAAAGCCTATGCTAAACAAGGGAATCCAATGTATACGGGGACAATTACCTTGAGGGACAGGTGAATTACTAACTCGGCAAAGGCAAATATATAGCTGAATGCAAACCAGCAAGGTAGGTCCATCGCGGCAACTATCACTCCCAAAATATTCCGCTTTGGGGCCATAATGTTGAATGATAAATGCATTTGGTGAGGAAATTATTAAAGATGCAAGTGATCAATGAGACGTTCTACATTTCACATGGTTTGCCGATGTTGTTGATCGACGAGACGATTCTGGCAAGGGCATTCCTGTAGAAATGGAAGACGCGTGTTCCCGCGACGGCCCTCCGCCATCCTCATGATCTCCTCTCACCGGGACACCGAATTCCCCTCCATCAACATCGTCTCTTGCAACGGTACCATCCACGATTTCTATGGCTTCCCCGAATTCATGTTCCAGGTTCATTCTCGTCTCTTCCATTTCAAGTTCCTCAATCCTCAAATCTCTCTCTCGCTCATTAGATTTCTGCGCTTTAGGAATTAAACATTGGGCGTTACTTCTTTACCTGACCTCCTCACTGAATATATGATGAAGAACCAAGAGATGGAGAAGAAATCAAAAAATTGTGAAGAAATCGAAAAATTGCAGAAGAAGGACGTAAGAGAGAAATTGGGATATTGAAAAATTAGGTTTTGATTAAAAAAATAGGGTGGCCCGCGGTTGACCCTATTTACCCAAGAGGAGTGGGGTTTATTTTGGGCTAGGGCCAAAAATAAACCCATTATATGGGGGCTAAAATTGGGATTAATGGGCTGGCTCACGGGGTCCAGTCCATTTTGACAGCTCTAGCTAGCTTGCCCTCCAACTTCTCTTTACTTGTTGCCCAAGTTGTTCGTTGGCTCACCCAACAAGCCCTTGACTTCTCTTATTTCCTTTCTCATCTTCACTAAGTTGGCCAAAATGGAGAAAAATAAGGGAGAAGCCAAACATAGAAGAAGATAAAGAGAGGGAGGTCGGTTGAGAAAGAAAGAAGTGAGAAAAAAACTGCAGAGCCGATTTCACCCCGATGTGGCGTTTCTAGCTCTCGACGCATTCTCTAACATTGTTTCCTCTCACCGAGAGCAACATTTCTACTTGTTTTGGATTCTTGTAAGAGGAGTTTAGTGCCGTCTACAAGGTGGAGGTGCTACCGAAATGAAGAACCAACTATGGAATCAAATGGGGTTCATAGGGTCTGGACCCCACAAATGGCGCCACCTTACCTCTAACTAGTCCTCCAAGCACATCTAGCCCTTTCTCGAACCATAGCTAGCTTGCCCTCAAAGTTCTCTTCACTTGCTAGCCAAGTTCTCTTTACTGGTTGCCCAAGTTGTTCGTTGGCTTGCCCAACAAGCCCTTGACTTCTCTTATCTCTTTTCTCATCATCCTTAAGTCGGCCAACATGGAGAAAAATAGGGGAGAGGCCGAACATAGAAGAAGATAGAGAGAGAGAGAGGTCGATTGAGAAAGAAAGAAGAGCAAGAAAAAACTACAGAGCCGATTTCACCCTGATGTGGCGTTTCTTGCTCCCATTGCCTTCTCTAAAGATGTTTTCTCTCGTTGAGAGCAACATTTCTACGGTTTCAGGTGCTAGTTAGAGGAGTTTAGCACCGTCTACAAGGTGGGGTTGCTGCCGAAATCCAGAACTGACCATGGATTCAAATGAAGTTCTAGACCCTGATAGACCTAGCTGTCACCCAAGAGGGGGGTGGATTGGGTGTCTAATAAAAACTTATTAGCTTTGAAAAATATTTTCGCAACTTACTGAAAGTAGTTTGTATGATAGCAATGATTTAGAAAGTGATAAACATTCATTCAAATATATATGCTGGGAATATAAGAGATAAGGGAAGAGAATATGCAAATAGAGATTTAACTGGTTCGGCCAATCCTTGACCTACGTCCAGTCCCCAAGCTTCGCTTGAGATTTTCAATCCACTATCTTCTTTCAACTCAACTTGATTACACGCTCTGTACTCAAAGTAACCCTCTCACTAGGATTCACTCCCCCTCACAAGCTGTAATCAATACATCCACTTGATTACACACTCTGTACTCAAAGTAATCCTCTCACTAGGATTCACTCCCCTTATAAGCTGTAATCAATACAACAGGTTTCCCACTCAAGATCACCCAATCTTGAGTATCACTCAGATAAAATGAAAAGATGATTACAATGAATCTTCTCTCTCAGAAGTGAATGAATAAACGCTGAAGAACAATACAAATCATTTCACTCTTTATAGAAGTTTATATGGTCATTGAGATAATCAGAGAGTAAGTGATATGAATATCAGAGTATTGACATTTTGAAGATGTAAGCTCGTGTCTCAGACCACTTCTATCTTGAAAACTTTTCCCTTTATAGTTGATGAAGAGTATTCGACCGTTTGAGCAATGCTTCCCATTTAGCATATGACCGTTGGAAGAAATAAATATAGTCGTTGAAGTGAACGTTACTCAAGTTCCTCGAATTCATCTGTTGATCGCTGTTATTCTCTGTTGACATTCTTCTTTCAATTTTTCCGTTGAGACTTAGTGAGAATATTCAATGGAATTGGCCAAAACACTTTATGGATGCTCAAAAGATTATTTTGCCAAAATGGTGTTTCACTCTGCTTTGCATTTAATGCTCTGACACATAATTGCTTTATTGCAATTTGGTGTTAATCCATATAATAATCTTATGAAACTCATTAAACATAGTTAGGAATAATAATGAGTGAAGATAAAAAGTAAATAAACCATACTTAGAGATTTAACAAGATTAGAGTCGATGGTTTACAATCGAGAAGAATTGGCTCGAGTCACTACCTTATACGAAGCTTTTGGAGTTTAAAGAAAACACAATAGGCTTGAGTCAAATGGAGTTGGCTCGAGTTTAGCCTAAAACTTGAGTCATCCAACTTTGCCTCGAGTCAAAATGTCCTTCTCAAATTGCTTAACTCTCGGCCTTGCCATGACTCGAGTTTCGCATTCCCTGGCTCGAGTCAAATGCCTTTCTCGAAAGTCCCTTGCTCTTTGACTTGGCTAGGCTCAAGTTGAGAAGTTCATTCTGAATTTGTTAAACCACTTATGTATTTTTTTTAAGTCTTATTTCCAATGCAAGAAAAATCAGCTCCAACCTCATTGTATTCTATCCGTTATCATCAGATGAATGGAAGTTGTTCTTGACCAGAGTTTTTGATCAACTTCAAAACATCATATTTCCTTCAATTGGTATTTTTTTTGTGATCTTGATGTTTTTGAAAATATATTTGAGTATAGTTTCAAATGGCACTAGTTTCGGCTCAATTGGACTTGTAGTTTGGGAGATATACCCAAAATACCGAAGCTTGGTTTGCTATGTGGCATGAATTTCAGTTCCAACTTCTACAATTCATAGCGGCTTGATATGAACTTCTTTGGGCTTGAATTTTATATTAGAATGACACATTAAGAGTCTAGTTTCATACAAAATTGGTTTAACCTCAATCCAATCTCTGGTTTGGGAGATATCATCGAATTACCAGACCTTGCCCAAGCTGAACGTGAAACAGAGTTGCTGAAAACACACCTAACTTGAGTCAACTGAATCTTGACTAGAGTCAACTCGTTCCAAAGAGCAAAAATGGCTTGAAAATTACTATTGGCTCGAGCCAATTAGTGGTGACTCGAGTTTAGACCCTAACTCGAGTCTCGTGATTTCTGACTCGAGTTTTAGCTTCCGGAACTCGATTTTACTTGTTTTAACTCGATTTGAGTCATTCCAACTTCTATTTGATCGTGGAGACTTCTAGAATCAATCTAAGAACTTATATAATGATTTTCTCATTCTATTCAACAAGTTCTTCTTTCTTTCTTTTTGTCTTGATCATTCTCCACAATTCAACTCTTTCTTTCTTCTCTTCTTTTGATCATTCTTCATAAATGAGCCCCACATCTTTGATTCTACATTAAATATAAGAATTAGTCTATATAGGATATAAATATATTATACAATCTTTTTGCTCATAATAATGGCAGCTATATAAGACATCATCAAAACTAATCATATCCAACAGACCCCACATTAGACGCCTTCTTACCTCTAGCTAGTCCTCCAAGCACAACTCGCCCTTTCTCAAAGCATAGCTTTCTTGCACTCAAAGTTCTCTTTACTTGCTGGCCAAGTTCTCTTTACTTGTTGCCCAAGTTGTTTCTTGTCTCACCTACCAAGCCCTTGATTTCTGTTATTCTTTCCCATCTTCATTAAGTTGGCCAACATGGATAAAAAGAGGATAAAGGACGAACAAAGATGAAGAAAGAAAGAGGGGGAGAGAGATTGGTTGAGACAGCAAGAAGAGTGAGAAAACACTCTAGAGCCGATTTCACCCCGATCTAACATTTCTTGCTCCCGATGGCTTCTCAAACATTGTTTCCTCTCGGTGAGTGCAATATTTCTAGGGTTTCAGATTCTTGACCGGAGGAGTTTAGCACCGTCTACAAGGTGGGGGTGCTACCAAAATCCAGAACCGACTATGGAATCAAATGAGGTTCGTAGGATTTGGACCCCACATAGGACGCCATCTTACCTCCAAGTAGTCCTCCAAGCACATCTCACCCTTTCACGAAGCATAACTCTCTTTTTTCAAAGATCTCTAGACTTGCTGGCCAAGTTCTCTTTACTTGTTGCCCAAGTTGTTTGTTGGCTCACCCAACAAGCCCTTGACTTTTGTTATTTCCTTTCTCATCTTCATTAAGTTGGCCAACATAGAGCAATAGAGCGTAGAGGACGAACATAGATGTAGAAAGAGAGAGGGAGATAGAGGTCGGTTGAGATAGCAAGAAGCGAGAGAAAACAGTCCGGAGCCGATTTCGCCCCTATTTGGCATTTCTTGATCCCGACGCCTTCTCAAACGTTGTTTCGTCTCGGTGAGAACAATATTTCTAGGGTTTCGGATTCTTGATCACAAGAGTTTAGCACAGTCTACATGTGGGGGTGCTGCCGGAATCAAGAACTGACTATGGAATCCAATGCGGTTCGTAGGGTCTGGACCCCACAAAGGGCACCACCTTACCTCTAACTAGTTCTCCAAGCACATCCAGCCCTTTCTCGAACCATAGCAAGCTTACCGTCAAAGTTCTCTTTACTTGGTGGCCAACTTCTCTTACTTGTTGGCCAAGTTGTTTCTTGTCTCGCCCAACAAGCCCTTAACTTCTGTTATTTCCTTTACCATCTTCATTAAGTTGGGCAACATGGAGCAAAAGAGGGTAGAGGACGAACATAGATGAAGAAAGATAGAGGGAGAGAGAGGACGGTTGAGTCAACAAGAAGCGAGAGAAAACACTCGGAGTCGATTTCACCCCCATTTGGCGTTTCTTGATCCCGACGCCTTCTCAAACGTTGTTTCTTCTAGGTGGGAGCAATATTTCTAGGGTTTCAGATTCTTGATCAGAGGGCTTTAACGCCGACTACATGGTAGGGGTGCTACCGAAATGAAGAACTGACTATGGAGTCAACTGAGGTTCGTAGGGTCTGGACCCCACAAAAGGCGCCACCTTACCTCTAACTAGTCCTCCAAGCACATCTATCCCTTTCTCGAACCATAGCAAGCTTGCCCTCAAAGTTTTCTTTACTTGGTGGCCAACTTCTCTTACTTGTTGGCCAAGTTGTTTCTTGTCTCGCCCAACAAGCCATTTCCATCACTTTCTCGACCATTACTTTCTTGATTCTCGAGTAGTCTAATTTGTGAAATGGAAACTCATTTCCATCACAATATGGCCATACATTTCTTAGACTCACTCATCGAGGGGCCCAGTATTATCTCTTTAAAAATGTGAGGGACAAATTCCATCTTGACCATTCACATTCCTCCACATGAAAACCACTGATCCCTATCCCAGCCTTTATCATCACCCGGTCAAAGGTGACTTTTGACTAGGTCAAAGACCAGTGACTCATCATGTAGGAATCCATGATGATCTCAGGTCATAGGGCGTCATGACGCGGTTATACATGAGATAAGCTTATGACTAGATCCATGCAGCTTTCTCATAGTGGGTCGGTCCAGGACCTTGTACTCTTACAAGTGCCCATGACTTTGATTCGTATCTCCATACCTCATCAAAGTCATACTGGTCTTAACTCATCTTTGCTCCCGCGTAGATGACCGACCAGGGACATTTAGGATAATCTATAAGATATATCCATGGATGCAGTTATCAATACAAACATGTAAACGAAAATGATAACAAAAAGAGAATACTTTAAATAACTTAAATATCCAAAGTACAATGAATTGCCACTAGGGCATAATTTCCAACAGACTCCCACTTGCACTAGGTGCAATCATTAATTACTCTAATTCCCATTGCCCTAACATGACGCTCATGTGTCACTTGTGCAAGCGGCTCAATAAGAGGATCTGCTACATTGTCTTCTCATGGTACTTTGCATATGCTCGTATCACCTCTTTCATTGATTTCTCTGATGAGATGAAATCGCCTGAGTATGTGCTTGGTCCTTTGATGTGACCTAGGCTCCTTTGTCTGCGCAATAACGCCGTTATTGTCATAGAACAAGGTGATTGGATCTGAGATGGTAGGAACCACCCCCAGTTCAGTGATGAACTTTCTGATCCAAACGACTTCCTTAGCTGCATCCGATACTGCTATATACTCAGCTTCCATTGCAGAATCAACTACAGTGCTCTACTTAGAGCTCTTCCAGCTCACCGCACCACCATTCAACAGGAATACATATCCTGACTGCGATCTTGAATCATCTTGGTCAGTTTGGAAACTCGCATCTGTGTAACCAGTCACACAGAGCTCATCCTTCAAGCCACCATATACCAAGAATAAGTCCTTAGTCCTTCTTAAGTACTTAAGGATATTCTTGATAGCAGTCCAGTGACCCTCACCGGGATCTTGTTGATATCTGCTGGTCATACTTAAGGCAAATGACACATCCGGTGGAGTACATAACATGACATACATGATGGATCCAATGGCGGAGGCATATGGAATCTTACTCATGCGGTCTCTTTGATCTTGTGTACTAGGACACAGATCCTTACTGAGATGGATGCCATGAGACATGGGTATGTTACCCCTTTTTGATTCCTGCATACTGAACCTATGCAGTATCTTATCTATGTATGTGCTCTGACTTAGGCCTATCAGTCTCTTGGATCTATCTCTATGGATCCTGATCCCTAGGATATAGAGGCTTCACCTAAATCTTTCCTTGAGAAAGACTTTCCTAACCAAGACTTGACACTCTGCAAGGTAGGAATGTCAGTCCCAATGAGTAGGATGTCATCAACGTAAAGCACTAGAAATACAACTGTGCTCCCACTAACCTTCTTGTAAACACAAGGTTCATCCATGTTTTGAATGAATCCAAACTCTTTGACTACTTCATCAAAACGATGATTCCAGCTCCGAGATGCCTGCTTCAATCCATAAATGGATCTTTGAAGCTTACATACTTTCCCAGAGTCCTCTGGATGCACAAAACCCTCAAGTTGTGTCATGTACACATCCTCAAGCAGCTTTCCGTTAAGGAACGCTGTTTTGACGTCCATCTGCCATATCTCATAGTCATAATATGATGCAATGACAAGAAGGATTCTGATTGATTTGGCCATTGCAACTAAGGAAAAGGTTTCATCATAGTCAACACCATGAGTTTGTGTGAATCCTTTTGCAACCAGCCGTGCCTTGAAGACATTTACTTTGCCATCCATGTTAGTTTTCTCTTTGAAACCCCACTTGCACCCAATGGTTTTTAAACCTTCAGGTGGATCGACTAAGGTCCATACCTTATTGTCGTACATGGATTACATTTCAGACTTCATGGCATCAAGCCATTTTTCAGAGTCTGGCCCCACCATGGCCTCTCGATAGGTACTTGGCTCATTCTATTCAATGAGCAAAACATCACGACTTCCGATGTCAAATCCATATCCCGAGGCAGTAGCGTGATCTATCGGACCTTCGTGGGCCTTGTGTTACTTGAGCAGGCTCAACAACTTCTTGTTGTGAGTCTTCTCCGGTTTCCATCTGTGTTTCTACATTGTCCTGTGACTCTCAAACTTCTTCGAGGTTCACGTTACTCCCACTGGTTCTTTTAGAGATAAACTCTTTCTCCAAAAAGGTACCATTCCGAATAACAAACACTTTGTGATCGGTGGGATTGTAGACATAGTATCCTTTAGTTTCCTTAGGATACCCCACAAAAAGGCATTTTGAGGATCTGGATGATAATTTATCAGAGGCTTGTTGTTAAACATAAACATCACATCCCCAAATCTTAAGAAAAGACAAACTGGGTTTGTTCCCAGTCCATATCTCATATGGTGTCTTTTCAACTGCCTTTGACGGAACACGATTTAGTGTGAACACAGCTGTTTCTAGGGCATGGCCCCCAAAGGAAGGTGGAAGTTCTGTCTGACTCATCATAGATCGAACCATATCTAATATAGTTCAATTCCTCCGTTCAGAAACACCATTACATTGAGGTGTTCCTGGAGGAGTAAGTTGTGAGATGATCCCACAACTCCTAAGATGGTCAATGAACTCTTGGCTCAAATATTCACCACCCCGATCAGATCGAAGTGCCTTAATTGTTTTGCCAAGTTGGTTTTGCACTTCATTTTGGAATATTTTGAACATTTCAAAAGATTTAGACTTATGTTTCATCAGATAGATATACCCATATCTACTGAAATCGTCTATGAATGTAATGAAGTACAAATGACCTCCTCTGGTAGATGTTTTCATTGGTCCACACACATCAGTATGTATGAGGCCCAATAAATTAGTGGCCCTCTCACTGTGTCCAGAAAAAGGAGCATTTGTCATCTTTCCCAATAAACAATACTCACATGTATCAAATGATTCAAAATCAAATGAATTCAGAAATCCATCTTGATGGAGTTTTGAAATGCGTTTCTCATTTATATGGCCTAGACGACAATGCCATAGGTAGGTCGGATTCAAATCATTTGACTTGAACCTTTTAGTAGTTATGTCATAGATTCGTCCATTATTAGGATGTTCTAAATTTAGTACATAATGACCAGCATGCAAATCTCCATGAGCATAAAAAACATCATTATGATAAATCGAACATTTACGGTTCCCAGTAATGGAAGTATAACCTTCCTTATCCAAATAAGAAAGCAAAATAATGTTACTACTCAAAGCATGAACATAAAAGCAATTGTTCAACAATAACAAAAGCCCACTGGGCAGAACCAGTTCATTAGTGCCTACGGCTAAAGCAGCAACTCTTGCTCGGTTTCCAACTCGTAGGTCAACTTCGCCCTTCTTCAATCTTCTACTTTCCTTGAGACCCTGCACATTTGTACAAATGTGAGATCCACATGCAGTATCAAATACCCATGTAGAGGAAGTAGAAAAATGAATATCTATAACATAGATACTTGAAGCGATAGCCCCGCTATCCTTCTTGTTCTTTTTCACACCTTCTTGATAGAGTTTGAATTCCTCTTCCAATGACCCGGTTTATTGCAGAAATAGCAGACCCCATCCTTCGGAGGCTTTGCCTTCTTGGCTGCAGGCTTAGATTCGGGCTTGGCTGGCTCATTGGTCTTACCAACTGAGCCTTTGCCCCATCTTTTTCCCTTGCCTTTCCTTTTCATACCCTTTCCTTTCTGAACCAACAAAATAGTGCTGGGCCTTTTCTTAATGCTCTGCTCAGCTATTTTGAGCATCCCATGCAGTTCAGAAATTGATTTCTCCATGTTGTTCATATTATAGTTCATGACAAACTAGTCATAACTGTCCGGGAGTGAGTTCAAGATCATATCTGTAGCTAACTCCGGACTCATGGGAAATCCTAGCCTCTCAAGGTGATCAGTGTAGCCTTTCATCTTCAAAACATGAGGGCTAATTGATGCACCTTCACCATCTTACGGGAATGTAAGGCCTTAGTGGTCTCATACCTCTCTTGCCTAGCTTGTTCTTTGGAACATTTCCTTGAGATGAGCAATCATCTCAAAAGCCTCCACGTGTTCCAGATCTCTTTGGAGCTCTGGGACCATGGTGGCAAGCATCAAGCATCCTACATCCACAAAGCCATTCTGATGCTTCGTATAAGCATCTTTCTTAGCTCTTGGAGCATTGGCTGCAGGCTCGTCAGGAATGGGTTGATCTAGGACATAAACTTTTCTTTCCTGCTTGAGAACAATTCTCATGTTTCTAAACCAGTCAAGAATCCCATTCAGTTTTTCCTTCTCAAGGATTGATCGCAGTGGTAGTGTCGCGGTGTCACTATTCGACATGATTCTACAATTAAAGATATGCAAAGTCAGTTAATATTCTCCTACTTAATTAACAACCCTCATTCAAATTAGTGGGCTAAGATCCATATTTGGCTTGAATTTAAGTTCGCTTTGGCAGGACGCTTAAAAACAAGTTATTTAGGTAGGCAACTACTTTGCCAATTACATCACATGTAACTCTTAGATCTTTATGGGATTTGATTATCATATGACCTAGCATGTTTAATCCCATCCAATGCCTTGAGATCCAAAACCGTTTTGATAATCTCAATTAAGTCAAGACAACAATGAATATAGAGTATCACCATTACTCTCTCTTGCCTCACCAAGATAACTCAAATGCATCCACTTTGCTGGAACATACAAATGGGTGATCTAGGTTTTGATGAGTATTCATTAATTGACGGCATTGTGACTTAAGATTTTATTTAGAGGGTATTATTGATATTTATCTAATTATTCTTATTAATTTAACCTATATGAATGCAATCAATATTGTATATCATATAATGTCTAATTTAATTATGCAATGATCACATCAAACATAATTAAAAAAACTCGTGACACAACATGGCTCATCTAACATAGAGTCCTCTCAAGCCAATGAGGGGCTTCTCTAAATAATAAAAGAAAATAGATATAGAGAAACCTCTTTTAACATTCGAGGGGAGTGAGATGAGAAGAGAATGTACATCAAGATCATTTAGAGAGAGGCATGGCTCGCAGGCCATATTTAAATTACAACACTTGTAAAATCTCTAGAGCCATGTTGTTCACCATACCCAAACAACACTTTGAAAGGTAAATTAATATATATATCAATTCATGATAAAATTCTCTAATTTTATATTATATTATATAATACATATATAATATGCCATGATTTAATTCATCGCGCTACGAACAATCAGCCGGTGTCAAAACTTGATTTCGCATGGATGAAGAAGGCCGTCCCTAACGCGTCGATTTGAACGTCCGAACACAGCCATGTCTAACATGACCATCGTCAAATCTGGACAGCCCAGAAAAACGACGTTGAGGATGAACCCTAACATCCTTGCGAATCCAAATGTGTTTGACTCATCCTTTAACCCACGTCGAGTATGATCATCGTCTCTGAACGTTTTAGAATCTGATCGATACGTGAACATTGCAGGTCGTTCTTTCATCCGCCATCATGAATGTCTGAACGTTTCGGTGTCCGACGTGTGATCAGCGTTCGAACCTTTCAGAACATGATCAATGTGACCAGACATGACGACGTCTCCGAACATGATCGACCCCAGCGTGATCGTATTTCCAAATGTTCCCAACGCGATCGAGTTTCCAAATGTTTCAGAAACGCGACCTAGGTTCGAGTGGATGAATGATTCAGCCTGATCGTTCAACGTCCTGAACAATTCAGAATTGGATGAAATGGCCGCGGCACCAAGTTAGAGAACTAACTGAAACCCTAACGCGAACTCAGAAACAAAAACATCAGGATTTGATTTGAACGTTATATATCAAACATATATAATAATCAAACAAAGAAGCCTGATTTAAACGCACGTTGGGTTGGCTCTGATACCACTGTTGGGATCCGTACAACGCAGCGGATTAAAAAACTTACGAATCCCGTCCCGAGGATCACTCAGGTGCATTTAAAACAAGGCTAGGGAATCCGGATATTACCTTTGGAGAATTCGTCCGCGTCTCGTTCTTCCTTGAACAGGTGGACTACCTCCTCGATCGGCGAAGGCGACTCTTAGAATCGTCTTCCTCTTGGTATCACATGAACAATCCTCGAACACGGCTACGGCGGCGTGCTAGTGCCCCTTGTGCGTCTCTCTCAAATTTTCACTCTAGGGTTTTTCTCGTGGCTTTCTAAATACGCTCGAATAAAACTCCCGTGGGTTTTTCTAAACCCGTTTAGCGTATTATATAAAATTAATCATCATTAATTTTGAAATTCAAATTTCAAATATGGATTAAAATACATTAATTAAATCAATTAGATCTAATGTAACGTATTTAATCCACATTAATAGCTGATTTGAAATTCGAATTTTGAATCTGATTAAAATAAATATATTAATTAAATCCATTTAATAGATATAATCAAATCCATTTATTTAATCCAAATTAAAAGCCTTCGATTTAATTTATCTCTATAAATTAAATCCGAGAAATGATATCTATCTATTTAATTAAATCGAGATACTATATCTCAATTTAAATTAAATAGATATATGATATCTTTATTCGAAAATAAATGAGATACAATATCTCTATTTGTTTTAGATATTTAATTTATCAAATAAATTAAATATAAAACAAATAATATATAATAATATTATAATCTCTATTTATAATATTACTATATATATCTATTTCGATATATATATATATATATATATATATATTCACCCCAGATTAAATTAAGTATTTATTAAATCTCAGATTAATCTAAGATTCAATGAACCTGGACACTTTACTCGTGTTGGGTTATTCTTGTGTGAGACCCTGTAGGCCCATATGAGATTGGCAGTGGGCCAATATGTACTAGCCCACAAGTCGCAAGCGGCCTCTAGCAAGACATTGCGACTACCCAATTCACATGGGGATCGATGAAACGATACAACCTATCGTACAACCATGTCACGTCCCTTTTGTCACACAATAATTTGGTCAAGGATGAGGCATGGATAATGTCAACTTCCTTTTCTTGACCATTACTTTCTCGATTCTCGAGTAGTCTAATTTGTGAAATGGAAACTCATTTCCATCACATTATGGCCATACATTTCTTAGACTCACTTATTGAGGGGCCCAGTATTATCTCTCTAAAAATGTGAGGGACAAATTTCATCTTGACCATTCACATTCCTCCGCATGAAAACCACTGATCCCGATCCCAGCCTTTATCATCACCCGATCAAAGGTGACTTTTGACTAGGTCAAAGACCAGTGACTCATCATGTAGGAATCCATGATGATCTCAGGTCATAGGGCGTCATGACGCGGTTATACATGAGATAAGCTTATGACTAGATCCATGCGGCTTTCTCATAGTGGGTCTGGCCTGGCCCAAAGACACCTTGTACTCTTACAAGTGCCCATGACTTTGATTCGTATCTCCATACCTCATCAAAGTCATACTGTCTTAACTCATCTTCGCTCCCGTAGATGACCGACTAAAGACATTTAGGATAATCTATAAGATATATTCATGGATGCGATTATCAATACAAACATGTAAACGAAAATGATAACAAAAAGAGAATACTTTAAATAACTTAAATATCCAAAGTACAATGAATTACCACTAGGGCATAATTTCCAACAACAAGCCCTTGACTTCTCTTATTTCTTTTCTCATCATCTTATACAGGGGAGAGGCCAAACATAGAAGAAGATGAGAGAGAGACAGAGGTCGGTTGAGAAAGAAAGAAGAGAGAGAAAACACTGCAAAGCCGATTTCACCCCGATGTGGCGTTTCTTGCTCCTGACGCATTCTCAAACGTTGTTTCCACACGGTGAGAGCAACATTTCTACGGTTTCAGATTCTTGTCAGAGGAGAAGTTTAGCGCCGACTACATGGTGGGGGTGCTACCGAAATGAAGAACCGGCTATGGAGTCAAATGAGGTTCGTAGGGTCTGGACCCCACAAAGAAGAATAAACCAACCCACATGCCACTTGTAGGAGCACCCAAATATCTAGAACAACTCTAGAACCCACAGAACTCACAAACCCACAAATGGTGAACGATGAAGGAGAGCTACCACGGAAGAGAAGGGAGCAAAAGCACCAAGGGAGCGACGGACGAGAGTGAAATGGTGGTGGAGGAGCTGGAATGGAGTCATTGGAGGTGTAGAAATGAACTCTCTATAACTCTGTAAGTTTCAAATATCAAACAAAAATGGGTTTGAGAGGGGTTTCTAAAAGAGTATACTTAACCGTTGTCAAGGACGGACCTTAGTAGATACCTCCCAAAAAAAATTTGTTTAGAAAATAAATCGGGGGAAGATGGCATTTTCACGGTTGCGTAAGGCATTTCATAAGGCCATTTCGGAGAAGAAGCAACCGGGGGTGGTGCTGGAGTTGAATTCGGTGGGCAGAAAGGAAGCTCCATCGTCCATCGAACGACTATAAACCGGAGATGGTGATGAGTCATAATGTGCAGTGGGTGCTTGGGAAAGCAGGGGAGGATCGTCCACATGTGGTTGTATCGAAGAACACGGTACTGGTGTTTGTCGGGATTTATGACGGCTTCAATGGCCCCGATGCGCCGGAATTTCTAATATGCCATCTTTATCATGCTGTTTACAATGAGCTAAAAGGTTTGTTCTGGGAAGTTGAAGAAACAGAGAGAACTAATCCATAAACCTCAGTATGTTTAGAAGAAACAAATCCTCAGATGGTTCAAGCTGAAGGGAAATGAAAGTGGGTGACGCAAGCCATGGGAATTTCTCGAAGAAGACGATCGTGATTATGGTCTTAATTTTTCAGGATCAGGAAGATTCTCATTTTCCATCAGAAAAGCAGGATCAGCCCTTAGTAAACGGTGGCTATCATCAAAATTGAAACATGGGTTATCCAAACATAAACAGAAGGTTGACACAGTCTCACTCCTTTGTCTAGTCCTTAAGAGTCGGCCTCTTCTCCTCCTCTAATTATGATTCAGCTCACAACGGCGATTTTGGTCCTTAATGGCCTCCACAGTCCTCTAGTCCTCCAGTGAAGGTGATGAGTAGTTCCCGAACGCCCCCTCTCTGGACTCTGATTTTCGCTCATGGTCTAAAAAATAAGCACGAACAGTGAAAATGGTGGCTGCCTCTTCGAAGACGATGAACAGTAACCAGTGGCCCCCCAAATATATGTGCCAAGGTCCGTCCTTGACCGTTGTTATGAGAGAACCGTTAAGTATATTATATTTGATGATTGTTTTGAACAACTGGCAAATATATATAACCTATTTTTCCAAAAAAACCAATCTAATATATAACGGTTGAACTATAATTTCTCATATAATTATCAATTGTTTTAAAAAACTGTTATATATGTCATTTCTGAAAACTACACCTATGCATATTTAACAATTTCATTAAAACTGTTAAGTACGGAACGTTAAATATAGACAAATGTGTAATGGTGGTATCATAATCGATCAGGAGAGTTGCACATATCTTCAAGATGCGGGAGAGGGCAAATGGCAGGCAAAGGCATGGGCCATTGAGCAACGAGAGGATAGAGGGAAGTAGAGAAATTATTATAAAATAAAATGCTTGAGGCCGAGGTGACAACATTTGTAGGCATGTAGCATTCTTTCCCTGAAAACGTGGCTTCACCCGACTATGATCTTTATCTTGCTCGGTGTGTAATCTCCTGCATTTCTTAAACTTGTGTTGCTCGCTTCCACACCTGTGATCGAAAAACTTGCAAACTTCTAGGAAAACAATGTTCGAATTTCTTACCCTCCAATTTTGGGGTGAAATGTGTGTTCCCTTGTTTATATGACTGGCAAAAACAGTTAGGTCGTTGGATCTAATTGATAAAACGGTTAGAAAGTCGTTGATCTGCTGGATTTGTTTTTTACTTATTTCGTTCCATCAATGTTGTTTTGACCATCTGTGGCCCTTTTCCCCTTTTCTTTTTCAAGCAGAAAAAATTTGTTTCTGTCTTCAATTCTTCGTGTTTCTGGTTTATGGGGATGTTTTAATTTCGATACATGCGATATTTGGAAATGCATTGCTTCGGTTTATTTAATTCACAAAGAACAATATAGTTTAACTGACATTGTTGTCTGAAGCATTTTCACTCCATGCATGGACAGATTTACTAGTCTCTTTCTGGGAAAAGGATAGAAGGAAATTGTGTGAAGGCAGTTCTGTTCAGCACTGAGGCCTTAAGGTGGAGTTTACTAATACTTTCTCTTTTAGCATTTATGCATATATTTTAGGCCATAGCCATTCTTTGCCTTAGACACACACACACCCACCCCCAGGCATTTATATTATTTGTAATTCGGGTTGGTATTGACAAATTATACATGCAGCACTCATTTGGTTTTGCCCTTGTTGCATCATTCAGTTTACTTCACTTGCTTGAAATTGGATTGAAATAGCCTCTAACACTTTTTGTTACAGAGAGTTTTTATTTTATTTATTCATTTGTGATTGAATAAAAGATTCTCCATAAAGATGAAGCTAATCAAATCATGGAGGTTTCTGATGAGAAAAAAGAGCAGCTTGTTTGATCGGGTGTGTGCGCTTATACTTAAATTACTTGTAACCATTTTTAATTACAGTGACCCATTTTTTAACTTGACATGTTTTAATGTGTATTTTGTTGGAGCAGGGAAAATCTTGTTTGAAGATGAAACAACTTCCTTTTACAGCAGTTGCATGTACATTCATGTTGTTCATTCTTTATAGAACTACAAGCTACCAGTATCATGAAACAGAGGTATTTCACCACTAGAATTCTATTAAGTTTTAAATAGATAATGCTAAATTCCTGCTGTAATGTCAGAGTTCTATTTTTTAAAAAAATTGTAATTACTTTCTTAACATATCAGAAAGTGTTATTGACAAATTACCCCATCATGGAAACCAATTTGATTTTCCCCCATCTGCAAGGATGGTGTATAAAAAATTAAAAGCACATGTTGTTTGGGCAACAAAGTACACATTATATTTATTTGTGTTAAAAGAGCTAATTATTTTCTTTCTTTGTTTTCTACCTATAAGTTCAGATTGACAAAAAGCGGAGTATCTGGGAAGGAGAAGAGGTAAATAATCTTCAAATTTGTGCGACGGGGTGCTATTATCTTGTGTAAGAGGTCCAACCACTTCTTTGCTATTTGAAGAAGTACCCAACAAATTTGGATTCATTTGAGATTGTTACTAATTTAAACATTCCATACTGCTTATGGTACTTGTTATGCCCATCATCATGCAGGGAATTCCTGAATATTCTGGGAAATTAAGAGGCTTGCCACATGGTATGATACACACTACTTTAGACGTCGAGCTAAGACCTTTATGGTCTAGAAGGAGCCCAAGTTCAAAGGTACGATGTTTTTTGAATTGTTCTTTTAAAAAGTTTAGTTCTATGGAAAAAGGATTGATCATGGGTGGAATATTGAGTGGCCATGTCAGCAATTGTTTGCAAAACTGTGTCACTAGAGCTACCACAATGATTTTCTATTGTGATTCAGATAGAATTTCAGGTTCCAGTTTACACCAACCGTAACTTACTAGCCATGCCAGTTGGTATGAGACAAAAGGATAATGTCAATAACATGGTGCTAAAGGTATTTTTCAATGATTCATTAGATAATTGAAGCAATTATAAACAACATTCTGGTAATAATTTCAATAATTTCAGTTTCTACCAGATAATTTTAGAATAATGTTATTCCACTATGATGGCAATGTTGATGGATGGCGGGATCTTGACTGGAGTAGCAATGTCGTACACATAGTTGCTTAGAACAAACAAAATGGTAAGGATGGACTGATCAATGGAGACTGCAATTTTCAGTTTGTGAAACTTTTTGTGTGTGAATGTTATGGACAGTGAGACTAGATCACTTCGATTTGTTAAAGGGAGGAGGTGATGGAGCAAATTAATTCTTCCTCTAGACATAATGTATCAAGACTTAAAAGCCTCTTTTACATTCAGAATGAGACACTTGGGCTTCTTTTAGGGGCTGTTTGGTATGATGGATTTGGAGTGGAGGGAAAATTTTTATGAATTGGAATTTTTTTTAAATTTTTTTTTTTAAAAAAAATCAAGAATCAGCCACTCATTATCCCGATTGATACAGCAAAGACCTGACATCATTGACGCGTCCGTGGTTAAGCGGCTTAAACTGAAAATGCACGACCGTGACCCCATTCGAATGTCGGTGGTGACAGTAAGTATGCCTCTCCAAATGCCGTCCCGACTGGAGAATGTTTTCCGAGTGAACATCGGGACAGCAAATGCTCCTCCATGGTATCATACGCGAGTGTTCGAGTGCCTTTGCCCTTCTGCCAAGTTTTGGTTCAAAAGAAAGAAGGAACCCGGAGGTTCTGTTGGTTAAGAATAAATTCCTATTCCGATTATTGATGAGTTGTTAGATGAACCGAAAGTTTTTAATTAATTTTTCTTACTATTTTATTGTACATTTTATTTTTATTAAAATTTTATAACGTTTGGTATGATGGATTTGGAGCGGAGGGAAAATTTTTATGAATTGGAATTTTTTTTTATAAAAAAAATAGAGAAGTGGGGTTGAAAGTTTTTAATTAATTTTTCTTACTCTTTTATTGTACATCTTATTTTTATTAAAATTTTATAACCCCACTTTTCCAATTTTCTTAAATCCAACTCATGAAAATGCCCCCTCCCATATGCCAAACAGACTGTAGGGAATGGAACGAAACGAAACATCTATTAAAATTACAATGACTCAGTCAAACTATGGCAGTATTATCATATAGGCTGTCTAAATAGCTCCGCCATGTGTCACTTAATTTTGCCTTTCATCATTTGTATCCCTTTTGTTGCATTTATTCTACCTTGTCCCCGTCTAAAAGTTTTTGCAACAGTTCAAATTATTGGACTGTTGGTCCTCCTATTCTAGTTGCCTAAGATGTGTAACTCTAAGATGATAACACACACACACATATATATATAATGTGAACATATTTTTCAATCATGCATTTGTATGTCTCAAGTCATACATATTGATTTATGTCTTTTATTATGCCAGGTGGTTTGCAAAAAGATTTCTACATCCTGATATAGTTTATATTTATGATTACATTTTTCTATGGGATGAGGAATTAGGGGTGGAACATTTTTCTCCAGCAAGGTATGCCAATTTCTACATCAAGCTTTTTACAGAATGCTATTTCTAGTAATTTACTGTTTTATATTGTCTGCATGTTTTGTTTGATCAAGCTTACACATGCTTTAAGATCTATTCTTTAGTTGGCTCTTGTATTGATTAAAGGAGGAAAAGGATCAAATATAGTATTCTGCGTTTTCAAAATTGCAGATACATTGAAATTGTAAAACAAGAAGGATTGGAAATATCCCAACCCGCTCTTGACCCAAATTCGATAGAGATACATCACAGAATTACTGTTCGGGCTAGAAACAAGAAATTTCATAGGTAATTTGTTAATAGAGAATGCTGATACAAACTGAAAATCAGTGCTTCTCATACTCACCTTGTATAGTTTCATGCACGCAGACGAGTTTATGATAGCAGGGGCAGAACAAGGTGTTCAGATGCAAATCAAGGGCTACCTTGCACTGGGTAACTCTTACTTCAAGTTGGTAACATATACATGTGTGTGTGTGAACATTGTAGTGTAATTGTTATGAAGTCATTCTTGATGGATCTTGTTCTTCTGATGGTGTGTTAGCATCAAGATGACAGTAGGGACCCTGGTATCTTCTCACTTATGATGTTTGGTGAAGCCTAAGATTATGCATTTTAAAAAGGAAGCCTAATTTGATCATCAACTTATATGAGATAACATCTTTTCTTTTATACACTAGAGAAAATGATTTCTTGTTAGCCTCACAAAATGTAACAGAGAAAACGACTGAAAGACAGAAAGTAAAAAATGATAGGAAATCACAGGTATGCTAGTTATTCCATTTGCATATTGGGGGTAATGTATCATAAATTGAGAAGCCAGCCAAATAGCAGATTTAGATTCATTGCCCTTATGATTCCCAATGCAATGAATTTGATTGGAGTCATATCTTAAATTGGTCTATATATTATTAGCATAATATGGAGTGTTAATACAAGCTTTCAGAGTGTGACATGTTCAACACAAACTGAGCATGCATATAACGCTTTTCATTTAAAGTTTATGTGCTTTACGGATAGAGTTATCTCCAACAACTTGATACCAAATCTCTAAGCAAGATAAGATTTTTGAATCTACAACTGTGTTATTGTTTGAAACGGGACCTTCACAGATTTTACAGTGTCTCCTGGTCTTATTTTTCGGATGACTCAATCAACAGAAAGAGGAAATTATAAAAGCTCCTAAATCTATCAATCATGATAAATCTTCACATGATCTCATATAATCATGAATATTATAAGTAAGCCATTGATCCCATGGCAAACCATGCTTCTGCTAACATATAAAAATACTCCCTCTTGTCCTTAATATAGGATCTATTTGGGAAGTTGATCTTGGTTCTAAATATAAATATGAATTGTGGCACACATGTTTTGTAATCGATCATGTTATGAATTCACAACCTTGTGTATATATTTTGTAGCTTAGTGGAATGCATGGCTCCTGTTTTCTTGCAATCTGCCTGGTATTGTGCTTGGCATCTTATACAGGTAATACTATTTTCACAGTTCATCTGGATTTTGGATATTATTCTATTAGAAGTGAAGCTGTGATTTTTGTCTTCCTAATTTACTCATTTTCCTGCTATATACTTTGCATAACATGCATTTGTTATTATGAGTTATGATTTTCCATGTTTTATTTTGTTCACTAATCTTGTTATTTTGTCTTCAGAATGACCTTGTCCACAGATGGGGAATGGATATGAAACTAGGGTATGTGCACAGGTAAGGTTTAATCTTGCTTTTTTGGAGAGCTCCTTCTTATGGGCAAAATAGAAAAGTTGGAGTTGTTGATGGGGAATACATTGTTTATAGGGATAAGGGTCTTAAATGCCATGAAAGTTTTCGCTCAGGAGCACTGGTGAGACGGAAGTTTTTTTTGGACAAAAAATGCCACGAAAGTTTTCACTGAGGAGCAATTTTGCCCCGGAAGTTTTCACTAAGGAGCAATTTTGCCCTTCTGTTCTCAAATATTAAATTTTACTATTAAATCAATCAAAGACCACACATGTGATGCCTTGAAAAGGTCAAACTTGGAGCCGCCGAATGAGATCCTTGAGATGTTGAGCTCAAGACAGGCGAGAATTTGTGAAGCCGAACTGGTTAAAGGGACCGAAAGGTCGATCGTCACAAAACCCAAAGGAAGCATCACTTATGATCTAAGCAAATGATCGTCTATACGAACGTAAATTTATCACTATTGATTTGTTTTACTGAACCAATTTTTGGAACAATTCATTTTTCGTTTTGCGTTTCATTTGCATTTTGTGACAGACCTTTCAGTCCCTTTGACCAGTTCGGCTTCACAAATTCTGGTCGCCTTGAGTTCAACATCTCAAGGATCTCCTTCTCTGACTCCAAGTTCGACCTTTTCAAGGCATGACATGTGTGGTCTTTGATTGATTTAATAGTTAAATTTAATATTTGGGGACAGAAGGGTAAAAAATTGCTATGTTTTGTAAACTTCCGGGGCAAAATTACTCCTTAGTGAAAACTTCCGGGGCAAAATTGCTCCTCAGCGAAAACTTTCGTGGCAAAAATGATACTTCCGGGGCAAAATTGATACTTCTTATGAACTTTCGTGGCATTTTTGGTCCAAAAAAAACTTTCGTCTTACTAGTGCTCCTGAGCGAAAACTTCCATGGCATTTAAGACCATTATCCCTTGTTTATAAGGTAATACAAACTTTGGGTGGGAGCGGTCATGCATAAACTAAAGTACTTTTCCTCCCATTTCATTTATTTTGTATTCAATTACGTTTCTTATGATTGCACTAACTTGATCATCATATTTTTCGGAAAATTCATGGCACTATCTGCAGTCAATTTATTTCCAATAGCCACCAACATTTTCTAAAGCTGAACTACAGTCCCTTTGGACCAAAATAAAAATTTTTGTGGGTGAAAATACATTGTTACCCCTGCTTTATTGGTGTTTTTAAAAAAGGGTCCACAGTTGCCGGAGCTCCGATGTTCTACTGCCGATGCTCCTGCCATCATCAGGCACCCGGCCACTAGCAGTGACACTGATGCCAGCACCGGAGAATTATTTGCAAAGAAGGTGGTCAAGGAGGGATTTGGACCCATGATCCCTTGGCTTCCTAAAAGTATGATAGCCACCAAGCTATTCAACCCATTTAGTTATACAGGGGAAAGCAATTATGTAACAACCTAATGCCCCTACTTTACTTATTAATTCCTTTATATGTAACATGTAAGGAAATTAACATCTAAGACAATTTACAACAGATAAGCGACTTAAGTTTGTTACACACACATATATATAATGCCCTGTATAACTAAATGGGTTGGATGGCTTGGTGGGCACCAAACTTTAGAAAGCCAAGGGGGTGGGTTGAGCTCCGGCAATGGTTGACAATTTTTGTTTTTTGAAAATAATAATCAACGGCACCAATGTTTGTTCGCCCACAAAATTTAATTTAAATTTTGTCTATTGGAGTGCAATGAGATTTTAGAATATTTTGGGGGCGATTGGATATTAATTGTTTACGGTGATCCTCGATTGAAAATTTCCTATATATTTTCCGAGCAATGGTGTAGGCATTTCAGTTTTCAATCCCTCCTGCATTATGTTTGCTGATGTAAAACAAATGAAAGAAAGAACATTTGATTTCTTGAATTTAAGTTATTACGGAATTCATTGAAAGACCCAATTAAATCTGGCTTCTTGTAAGAAGTAGGCACTGTAGTTTTGTTGTTGAATCATCTAATAATTTACGTATCTCCTTTGTCAACTACAAGTCTTTTTTTAGGCAAATTGCATGAGATGAGGTTATGATGGATCAGTTATTTTTATGAAAACTATATGAAATTGATACAAGTTTATTCTTTCTGATGGCTGGGTTTATTCTTGCATGAATGCTTATCCCAAAATAAGTATACTATTCACAAATTTTTCAATTTAAGGTGCCTTATTGCTTCTTGCAACATTAATCATTTCTTTCTGTTTGCAGCTTTCAAATCACAAGCTAGCTAAGGTATGGTTTTGAATGGATCACGTGTAAAATCCTACTTCAATATTTCAAATATTCTATCATTCTCTTGTTGATTTTCATTCCAAATCAGAGGCGAAGAGCTGCTGCTGGTGATGTGAGAATTGAGGTGAGGCATGTGAGCTTGTACCGTTGGCTAGTTTAACTCCAAGGAACATTTGAACATTAATCTTTCGGGGAAGCCTCAAAAACTTGAGTTAAGGACCCAAAGAATCGGTAGGGAGGGAAAGGAAAGGAAAGGAAGATTTGAAAGATGAGGGAAGATGGCTTGAGTTGTTTGGTAGGAAGAAAATGAAGAGGTGGTAGTTGATAAAGAATTAGGAAATATCTATTTTACCCTTAAAAAAAATTAATTCAAAATAAAAAAGAAAAATATTTTTTTTGCTAAAATATATTTTTTTAAAAAATATTCTTGTTAAGTTTGAACTTGTGAAAAAAAAGTTTCTCCAAGTTCGAACTTTCCCGCCTAATTCGAACTTCTTGCCAAGTTTAAATTTCAGGGGTAAATCTGTCAAAAAACCACTTTCCTGGGAAGATTGCAACTTTCCTCCCATTTTCGGATGGAAAGCATCTTCCCTCAAATGAGGAAAATGAGTACTCACTTTGGAAGATCTTGACCCACTTTCATGTAAAAACACCTAAAATCCATGGGAAGATTAAGATCTTCCCTGTCCCTCCCCATACTTTCTTTGTAACAAGCGGGTCCTTAGTTTATTCTATGGACTGAGCAGATCAGAAGGCAGTCTACGCGGAAACTTGAAATTTTCAAAACGCGATGGAATGAAGCTGTAGCTGAGGACAAAAACTGGGTTGATTTCTAGGAAGACACCCGTGAGAGGTTTCCCTAATCTGCTCATGAAAAAAGATAATAATAACATTCCTAGCGCATAGGACAAATTAATTTAAATATTTTCCAAAAATGTTTAGTGCTCCAAGTGGGCCGATGAAGAAATACCTCATAAGTACGTACATAGGAGTCCTCCGAGATGTTGAAGGCAATTCAAGATTTTGGCCCGGGAAAAGCATGAAAAAGAGGTTCGAACGTATGCTTTTGTCAGTTTAACTTTTTTATTTTCAATATTTATCGTCAATAATTTTCAATATATCAGGATAACTTACCAATAGTAAGGAAAATCTGGCTTGGACGATAAAAAAAAAGGGAGAATGACTTAGGTCTTAATTAATGGAAATAATATATAAAAAAAATCTTCATTGACAAGTGAGCTCACGAAATTAACAAATGAATTATTTATCATCAATAATTTATAGGACTTGTTAATGTATTATTTCTTTTAATTGGAACCTATAGATCATTCTCCCTAAAAAAAAAATCGCATCAAGCTTCGTTTAAGCCAACTTAAACATTGATGTCTGGGGCTTGGGGAAAACCTTAGGCTGTGTGAGACGCTAATAAAATATAACATTTAAAATTCAAAATACATTATTTTCTTTTTTGAATTCTTGACTCACATTCTCCACCCCACATTTTTTCTCTCTCTGCCATCTACCCTCAGATCAATTCGTCTTTCCGCACTCTCTCATGGGACTCATCATATATGCCATGAATCAGACTCTCTCTCTCATTGGTCTCTCCCCCTCATCGCAATTTAGCTACTCTTCTCTGATCTCCCTCTATTTC
This sequence comes from Acacia acuminata, assembly GCA_019022655.1. NCBI lineage: Eukaryota > Viridiplantae > Streptophyta > Magnoliopsida > Fabales > Fabaceae > Acacia > Acacia acuminata. The sequence goes on along the minus strand of JAFJYI010000137.1, from coordinate 1,930,433 downwards.
TCATAATCTCTTTTGGCTCTCTCTCACTGTCGCTTCTGCTCCTTCCTTTCTCCACATTCAAAATGGAGATCCATGCCTTTATAATCTTATGCCTCCTAATCGGTGGGATTTTGTGAAATATATATATGCTTTTCCCCCTAGCTTGCGAGTCTATCATGCTCACTTGAGGAGCCTTTATTAATTCCCAAGTTAACCAAGTGAAACTATGATATTGACATTGAGGAATTTAGTTGGTTTTGAAATCATTTTTAGTATAATCAATGAAATCTAATGTGGTTAATCCTTAGATTTTTTTTTTTGGGTGTTTATGTGTAATGATGAGTGGCCTTTGGCTGTCCTAGTTCACTTAATATATTAGGGAGTTAATGCAATACAACTTGAATGAATTCAATATAGCTCGTTCTTCTAGTGGAAAGTACTCAATTAGACCACTAACCAACAAGCAAGTAATGAACAATCTTATTATCAATAATATTACAAGCTATACTTTGCCACATAATCATCAATAACTCCAGCTTTTTTTTTTTTGACCAATCCGAGTGCAACAAGTGATCTTGTTACACCTCCACTGGCCTCGCCCTTTCGGGTGGCGGGTTAGAGGGATTCCTTTTATTAATTACCTTTCATTTACTTATTAAGTTCTTTAGCATGCATCAGAGTGATCGCGACAGAGCACAGGACTGGTTTTGACTAACTATTGTACCGGTAAAGTAAAAACAACAGAAAATATAAGTCTCCGAAGGATTAAAGGTACAATAATCCAAAATAAATCTCAGAAATATAGAATACAGTCATCCAAAAAGTAAGATACAAAATACGGTAGGACATTCCCTACTCTTCACCGCATCTCCGGTCCCTACCTTGTCAAAAGAGGTCTTCATTGATCGGTATGCTCCCCTGCAGCTGTAGAAGTGTCTGGAGTCCGAGATTGGCCCCCTAGAGTAATCGTCAATACTCAAATACTAAATGTGCAGAGAGTATATAAGGTACCATGCCAGATAATGTAAAACAGATAATATGCCAATACATACCACATATGCAAACAGAAACACATACACCACAGACTACCACGTGCCGTCAGGCTGCCTTACCAAGGCAAGCCCTGGACTTACCGGAGTCACAACCCGTAAAGCTGCCTTTACTAGAATAGCCCCAGACCTATCAACCCGTACAGCCGCCAACTAAGGTCGGCCTCGGACTGATCATCCTCAGCGCTAGGAACCACATTGTTGGAAATTATGCCCTAGGGCAAGTCATTGTTCTCCATTAAGTTATCACTTCATTCGCATGTTTACAGTGATAACTGATCCCTGGATATATCTTATAGATGATATCCTAAATGTCCTTGGTCGGTCATTTACGCGGGAGCGAAGATGCGATAAGACCAGTATGACTTCGATGAGGTATGGAGATACGAATCAAAGTCACGGCACTTGTAAGAGTACAAGGTGCTTGACCGACCCACTATGAGAAAGCTGCATGGATTAAGTCATAAGTTTATCTCATGTATAACCGCGTCACGACGCCCTATGACCTGAGGTCATCATGGATTCCTATATGATGAGTCACTGATCTTTGACCTAGTCAAAAGTCACCTTTGACCGGGTGATGATAAAGGCTCGGATCGGGATCAGTGATTTTCATGCGGAGGAATGTTAATGGTCAAGATGGAATTTGTCCCTCACATTTGTATAGAGATAATACTGGGTCCCTCGATGAGTGAGTCTAAGAAATGTATGGCCATACTATGATGGAAAGGAGGTTCCATTTCACTTATTAGACTACTCGAGAATCGAGAAAGTAATGGTCAAGAAAAGGAAGTTGACATTATCCATGCCTCATCCTTGACCAAATTATCGCGTGACAAAAGGGACGTGACATGGTTGTACGATAGGTTGTATCGTGTCAATGATCCCTATGTGAATTGGGTAGTCGCAATGTCTTGCTAGAGGCCGCTTGCGACTTATGGGCTGATACAGTGTTGGCCCACTGCCAATCTCATATGGGCCTGCAGGGTCGCACACACGAATAATCCAACACGAGCAAAAGTGTCCAGATTCATTGAATCTCAGATTAATCTGAGATTCAATGAATACTAAATTTAATCTAGGTATATATATATATATATATATATGTTAAATTCGAAATTAATATATATATTAATATTATTAATGGAGATTATAATATTATTATATATAATATTTGTTTTGTATTTAATTTATTTGATAAATTAAATATCTAAAACAAATAGAGATATTGTATCTCATTTAATTTTCGAATAAAAGAATATCATATATCTGTTTAATTTAAATTGAGATATTGTATCTTAGTTTTAATTAAATAGATAGATATCATTTCTCGGATTTAATTTATAGAGATAAATTAAATCAAGGCTTTTAAATTTGGATTAAATAAATATATTTGATTAGATCTATCGATAGATTTAATTAATGTATTTTTAATCCAGATTCAAAATTCGAATTTCGAGATCGGCTTTTAATTTGATTAAATAAATATTATTAGATTAGATCTATCGATGGATTTAATTAATATATTTAATCTAGATCTAAAGTTTGAATTTCAAAATTAATACGATTAATTTTGCTTATAATACACTAAACAGGTTTGAGATAACCTATGGGACTTTCAATCGAGCGTATTCTGAAAAAAGCCGCGAGAAACCCTAGAGTGAAAATTGAGAGAGACACAAAAGAGGCGCTAGCACTCTGCCGTAGCTGTGTTCGGGAATTGTTCGTGTGGATACCGGTAGAGGAAGCCGATTCTACGAGTCGTCTTCTGCTGATCGAGGAGGTAGCCCACCTATTCAAGGAAGAACGAGACTCGGACGAATTCTCCAAAGGTAATATCCGGATTCCCTAGCCTTGGTTTAAACGCACCTGAGTGATCCTCAGGACGGGATTCGTAGAAATTTTAATCCGCTGCGTTGTACGGATCCCAACACACATAACACTGTATGCATATTTGGCACAAACATATACAGAGAAAAACATACATGGCAACCACAAACATGCAACAAACACATAAAGATATCTTAGTAAAATGGTTACTACCTGGTGTGATAAATATTGTCCTTAATATTTTATTGGGCCTGTTGACTTCCAAAGAAAGCCCTTGACCTAGATATCATTAAAATACACTTATTCAGTATTTACAAAAATACCCTCACATATTTCTTGTTAAAACAGAGCCCAACACAGAATTTCCAGAAATTCAGTGATTCTGGCCCAACTAAGATTTTTAATAAATTCCACAAAAATCATTTTTGCATGCTTCCAGTGCCATTTAAACCATTGAAATATATATTTTTCAGGAAAAATATTTCTAGACCATGAAAGTACTTGTATTTTGGCGTGTACTTGTATTTTGGCGTGTTGCTTACTTTCTACATCTGGGTCAAATTTCGCTCTGTTACACATAGAGCCAACTTTGCCAATTTTTATCTCTTAGTAGAAAACTCCAAAAATTATAAAATTATACATCACAATGAACCTTAGGATGTGTAATTTGTTCCTGTAAAATTTCAGCCAAATATAAGTTTGTTTACTATTTTTAGAACTCACTTGAATTCCACTGCCAGAATTTCCAGAATTAACAACAAACTTGCTTTTAAGGCTTTTTCAGTGATTTCGAGTTCGGAAAATTAAACTACAACCTAACCCCATACAAAATCACATTTTAAACTCTTTGGGACCATCAAAAACTCCAAAATCAGGCCCTATCACCAAGCCCTAACCAGAAGCACGAAAATTCCAAATTTAAACTTTAAAGGTTCAAGTTGTCGGTAGTTACCTAATTCGGAGCTTCGGCTTGGTGATCAAGGTGGTTGAGTGCTTGATCCTAACTATGAGAGCTTGCTGGCCCTTTCTCTCTCCTTCAGCTATGGCACACCTCTTAGGAGGAAAAATGAAGGGTTTATCCTCTTTTTAAAGTAATCATAAGGGTAGCTAAGCGGTCTCCAAAAACTGTAGCAAATTCCTGTATATTTGGATCTGACTTTAATAATTATCTTCAAAAATTTCCAGAGGTTTGTAGGGGCTGAGGTGGCGCCTCCCTAGCCTCATTCTTCAGATTTTATCTTTTTGTTTGGTATATTCTTTCCTGTCTGGGCATACTTATGTGGCGCCTTCTGATGAGGACATAGGAGGCGGCATGACCAAGGCAACAAACTTGGAGGACATACAAGGTGTTGGAGGCCCAATGACAAGAGCAAAAGCTAAAAAGGCCCTAAATCTCCTGGTGACCACCTTACTTGAGACAAGCCCAAGTCTAAAGGAAGAAGAGGCCGGAATGATACACTTAATTCGATTGAAGACTTTGAAGAATAATCCTCAATGGATATGCATGAAGGCTTCAATTTACTTGGCCCAAATTCTGCACTTAGTTTTATCTTTCTTACATTTAGTTAAACTTTTGTAATAAGACTTATTGGGTTGGCTTATTGGGCTTTGTGTGTAAGCATATTTAGGTTAAACTTAATATGGATGTTGTCCACTATATAAGGGAACACCATAGCTTTTGGGACGGCAGATTTGAATTTAGAGTTAACCTTTTTGGTTGAGAGACAAGCTTCTCTAGGGTTCTTTTGAGAATCTCTGAACTTATCAAGGGCATCAATCATTGTGGCGTTCTTGGGCTTATCAATTCTTTGGAATTGTGGCGCCTACCAGTTTTCATTCGAAATTTCTTGGTTTCGTATCTCTGTATTCCCTTATCCTTTTTCGGTGTTTCTTGAGTCAAAATCGTGTTTCAGAAAATTGAGATAGGAATAAAGGAAAAAAATAAATGAATCAATACATACTTATAAACCACACACAGAATAAACACTTAAATTTAAAACAAGCAAACAAACAAACAATCAATTACAACAAAAAAGTGATCTTGGAAAAAGGAAAAAAAAATAAATAAATACCTATGTCACACCCACACACACAATAAGAAAAATCAAAAAGAAAATTGAGATATGAAAAAAGGAAAAAAAATAAATGAATAAAAACATAACTATAAACCACAAACACAATAAACAATTAAATTTAAAACAAGCAAACAAACCAACAATCAATTACAACGAAAAAACTTGATCTTGGAAAAATGAAAATTAAATAAATGAATAAATACCTATGTCACACACACACACACAACAATAAATTACACACGAGAAAATTGAGATATGCAAAAGGAAAAAAAATGAATAAATACCTATGGCACACACACACACACAATAAAAAATTACACACAGAAAATTGAGATATGAAAAAGGAAAAAAAATGAATAAATACCTATGTCTCTCACACACACACACAATAATAAATTACAAAAAGAAAATTGAGGTAAATACGAAAAAGAAAAAAAAAAAAAATGAATAAATACATGTCTATAAACCACACACAGAGTAAACAATTAAATTTAAAACAAGCAAACAAACCAAAAATCAATTACAACAAAAAAATTTGATCTTGGAAAAATGAAAATTAAATAAATGAATAAATACCTATGTCTCACACACACACACAATAATAAATTACACACGAAAAATTGAGATATGACAAAAGGAAAAAAAAAAATAATAAATACCTATGTCACACACACACAAACACAATAAGAAATTAGAAAAATAAAATTGAGGTAGGAAAAAAGGAAAAAAAAAATGAATAAATAGCTATGTCACACACACACACACAATAATAAATTACAACAATAAAATTGATATAGGAATAAAGGAAAAAAAATTGAATCAATACATATCTATAAACCACACACATAGTAAACAATTAAATTTAAAACAAGCAAACAAACCAACAATCAATTACAACAAAAAAACTTGATCATGGAAAAACGAAAATTAAATAACTGAATAAATACCTACATCACACAACACAATAACAAATAACAAAAAGAAAATTGAGATATGGGAAAAGGAAAAAAAATAAATGAATAAATACATGTCTATAAACCACACACATAGTAAACAATTAAATTTAAAAAAGGCAAAACAAACCAACAATCAATTACACAAAAAACTTGATCTTGGGAAAATGAAAATTAAATAAATGAATAAATACCTATGTCTTAAACACACACACAAAAATAAATTACACACGAGAAAATTGAGATATGAAAAAAAAAGGAAAAAAATGAATAAATACCTACGTCTCACACACACACACACACAATAAATTACAAAAAGAAAATTGAGGTACGAAAAAAAAGAAAAAAAAAAAACGAGAATAAATACATTTATAAACATGCAAACAAACTAAACAATTCAATTTAAAAAAAAGCAAAAAAACCAACAATCAATTACAACAAAAAAATACCTTGATCATGGAAAAACGAAAAAAAAAAATAAATGAATAAATACCTACATCACACACACACACAATAACAAATAACAAAAAGAAAATTGAGATATGGGAAAAGGAAAAAAAAAATAAATGAATAAATACATTTCTATAAACCACACACATAGTAAACAATTAAATTTAAAAAAGGCAAAACAAACCAACAATCAATTACACAAAAAACTTGATCTTGGGAAAATGAAAATTAAATAAATGAATAAATACCTATGTCTTAGACACACACACAAAAATAAATTACACACAGAAAATTGAGATATGAAAAAAAGGAAAAAAATGAGTAAATACCTACGTCTCTCACACACACACACACAATAATAAATTACAAAAAGAAAATTGAGGTACGAAAAAAGAAAAAAGAAAAAATGAATAAATACATGTCTATAAACCACACACAGAGTAAACAATTCAATTTAAAACAAGCAAAAAAACCAACAATCAATTACAACAAAAAACCTTGATCATGGAAAAACGAAAAATTAAATAAATGAATAAATACCTACATCACACACACACAATAACAAATAACAAAAAGAAAATTGAGATATGGGAAAAGGAAAAAAAAAATAAATGAATAAATACATGTCTATAAACCACACACATAGTAAACAATTAAATTTAAAAAAGGCAAAACAAACCAACAATCAATTACACAAAAAAAACTTGATCTTGGGAAAAATGAAAATTAAATAAATGAATAAATACCTATGTCTCACAACACACACACACAAAAAATAAATTACACACGTAAAATTGAGATATGAAAAAAAGGAAAAAAATGAATAAATACCTACGTCTCTCACACACACACACACAATAATAAATTACAAAAAGAAAATTGAGGTACGAAAAAAGAAAAAAAATAAATGAATAAATACATGTCTATAAACCACACACAGAGTAAACAATTAAATTTAAAACAAGCAAACAAACAAATAATCAATTACAACAAAAAAACTTGATCTTGGAAAAATGAAAATTAAATAAATGCATAAATACCTATGTCTCACACACACAAAAAATAAAAAATTACACACAGAAAATTGAGATATGAAAAAGGAAAAAAAATGAATAAATACATACGTCACACACACACACACACAATAATAAATTACAAAAAGAAAATTGAGGTACGAAAAAAAAAAAAGAAAAAAAATGAATAAATACATGTCTATAAACCACACACAAAAAGAGTAAACAATTAAATTTAAAACAAGCAAAAAAACCAACAATCAATTACAACAAAAAACCTTGATCATGGAAAAACGAAAATTAAATAAATGAATAAATACCTACATCACACACACACAATAACAAATAACAAAAAGAAAATTGAGATATGGGAAAAGGAAAAAAAATAAATTAATAAATACATATCTATAAACCACACACATAGTAAACAATTAAATTTAAAAAAGGCAAAACAAACCAACAATCAATTACACAAAAAACTTGATCTTGGAAAATGAAAATTAAATAAATGAATAAATACCTATGTCTCACACACAAACACAAAAATAAATTACACACGAAAAAATTGAGATATGAAAAAAAAAAAAAAAATGAATAAATACCTATGTCACACACACACACAATAATAAATTACAAAAAGAAAATTGAGGTAAGAAAAAAGAAAAGAGAAAAAAAATGAATAAATACATGTCTATAAACCACACACACGAGTAAACAATTAAATTTAAAACAAGCAAACAAACCAACAATCAATTACAACAAAAAAACTTGATCATGGAAAAAACGAAAATTAAATAAATGAATAAATACCTACATCACACACACACAATAACAAATAACAAAAAGAAAATTGAGATATGGGAAAAGCAAAAAAAAAATGAATAAATACATGTCTATAAACCACACACATAGTAAACAATTAAATTTAAAATAGGCAAAACAAACCAACAATCAATTACACAAAAAACTTGATCTTGGGAAAATGAAAATTAAATAAATGAATAAATACCTATGTCTCACACACACACAAAAAAAAATTACACACGAAAAATTGAGATATGAAAAAAGGAAAAAAAAAAATGAATAAATACCTACGTCACACACACACAATAACAAATTACAAAAAGAAAATTGAGGTACGAAAAAAAAAAAAAAAATGAATAAATACATGTCTATAAACCACACACGAGTAAACAATTAAATTTAAAACATGCAAACAAACCAACAATGAATTACAACAAAAAAACTTGATCTTGGAAAAATGAAAATTCAATAAATGAATAAATACCTATGTCTTACACACAGAAAATTGAGGTACGAAAAAAAAAAAAAAGAAATGAATAAATACCTAGGTCTCTCACACACACACACACACACAATAATAAATTACAAAAAGAAAATTGAGGTACGAAAAAAAAAAAAAAAATATGAATAAATACATGTCTATAAACCTCACACAGAGTAAACAATTAAATTTAAAACAAGCAAACAAACCAACAATCAATTACAACAAAAAAACTTGATCTTGGAAAAATGAAAATTAAATAAATGCATAAATACCTATGTCTCTCACACACACACAATAAAAAATTACACACAGAAAATTGAGATATGAAAAAGGAAAAAAATGAATAAATACCTACGTCACACACACACACACAATAATAAATTACAAAAAGAAAATTGAGGTACGAAAAAAAGAAAAATGAATAAATACATGTCTATAAACCACACACAGAGTAAACAATTAAATTTAAAACACGCAAACAAACCAACAATCAATTACAACAAAAAAACTTGATCATGGAAAAACGAAAATGAAATAAATGAATAAATACCTAGATCACACACACACAATAACAAATAACAAAAAGAAAATTGAGATATGGGAAAAGGAAAAAAAATAAATGAATAAATACATCTCTATAAACCACACACATAGTAAACAATTAAATTTAAAAAAGGCAAAACAAACCAACAATCAATTACAACAAAAAACTTGATCTTGGGAAAATGAAAATTAAATAAATGAATAAATACCTATGTCTCAGACACACACACAAAAATAAATTACACACAGAAAATTGAGATATGAAAAAAGGAAAAAAAAATGAATAAATACCTACGTCACACACACACACACAATAATAAATTACAAAAAGAAAATTGAGGTACGAAAAAAGAAAAAATGAATAAATAGCTATGTCTATAAACCACACACAGAGTAAACAATTAAATTTAAAACAAGCAAAATGAACCAACAATCAATTACAACAACAAAACTTGATCTTGGAAATCTGAAAATTAAATAAATGGATAAATACCTATGTCACACACACACACAATAACAAATAACAAAAAGAAAATTAAGATATGAGAAAGGAAAAAAAAATTAAATGAATAAATACATCTCTATAAACCACACACATAGTAAACAATTAAATTTAAAAAAGCAAACAAACCAACAATCAATTACAACAAAAAAAAGTTGATCTTGGAAAATTGAAAATTAAATAAATGGATAAATACCTATATCACACACACACACACACAATATAAAATTACACACAAAAAAATTGAGATATGAAAAAAAGGAAAAAAATGAATAAATACCTATGTCACACACACACACACACACAAAATAATAAATTTGAAAAATAAAATATAGGTACGAAAAAAAAATACCTAAAAAAAAAAAATGAATAAATACATGTTTATAAACCACACACAGAGTAAAATATTAAATTTAAAACAAGCAAACAAACCAACAATCAATTACAACAAAAAAACTTGATCATGGAAAAACAAAAATCAAATAAATGAATAAATACCTATGTCACACACACACACAATAACAAATTACAAAAAGAAAATTGAGATAGGAAAAAAGGAAAAAAATAAATGAATAAATAAATATCTATAAACAACACACAAAATTGAGTAAACAATTAAATTTAAACCAAGAAAAAAAACCAACAATCAATTAGAACAAAAAAAAACTTGATCATGGAAAAATGAAAATTTAATAAATGAATAAATACATATCTATAAACCACACACAAAAAGAAAATTGAGATATGGGAAAAAGAAAATGTTAATATAAACCACACATACAAGTAAACAATTAAATTTAAAACAAGCAAAATCAATTACAACAACAAAACTTGATCTTGGAAAAATGAAAATTAAACAAATGAATAAATACCTATGTCTCTCACACACACACACACACACACACACACAATAACAAATAACAAAAAGAAAATTGAGATATGAGACAAGGAAAAAAAATAAATGAATAAATACATCTCTATAAACCACAAACAGAGTAAACAATTAAATTTAAAAAAGCAAACAAACCAACAATCAATTACAACAAAAAAAGTTGATCTTGGAAAATTGAAAATTAAATAAATGATAAATACCTATATCACACACACACACACAATATAAAATTACACACAGAAAATTGAGATATGAAAAAAAGGAAAAAAATGAATAAATACCTATGTCACACACACACACACACAAAATAATAAATTTGAAAAATAAAATTGAGGTACGAAAAAAGGAAAAAAAAATGAATAAATACATGTTTATAAACCACACACAGAGTAAAATATTAAATTTAAAACAAGCAAACAAACCAACAATCAATTACAACAAAAAAACTTGATCATGGAAAAACAAAAATCAAATAAATGAATAAATACGTATGTCACACACACACACAATAACAAACAACAAAAAGAAAATTGAGATAGGAAAAAAGGAAAAAAAAAATGAATAAATAAATATCTATAAACCACACAAACACATATTGACAGTAAACAATTAAATTTAAACCAAGAAAAAAACCAACAATCAATTAGAACAAAAAAAACTTGATCATGGAAAAATGAAAATTTAATAAATGAATAAATACATATCTATAAACCACACACAGAGTAAAATGTTAATATAAACCACACATACAGTAAACAATTAAATTTAAAACAAGCAAAACAAACCAACAATCAATTACAACAACAAAACTTGATATTGGAAAAATGAAAATTTAATAAATGCATAAATACCTATGTCACACACACACACACACACACACAATAATAAATTACACATAGAAAATTGAGGTACGAAAAAAAGGAAAAAAAATAAATGAATAAATACCTATGTCACACACACACACACACACACACACGATAATAAATTACAAAAAGAAAATTGAGGTACGAAAAAAGAAAAAAAAATAAATGAATAAATACATTTTTATAAACCAGACACAGAGTAAAATATTAAATTTAAAACAAGCAAACAAACCAACAATCAATTACTAAAAAAATCTTGATATAGGAAATATGAAAAAAAATAAATCAACAACTCCATATGTCTCACACACACACGATAATAAATTACAAAAAGAAAATTGAGATAGGAATAAAGGAAAAAAATAAATGAATAAATACATATCTATAAACCACACAGAGTAAAATATTAAATTTAAAACAAGCAAACAAACCCACAATGAATTACAACAAAAAAACTTGGTCATGGAAAAATAAAAATTAAATAAATGGATAAATACCTATGTCACACACACACACACACAATAATAAATTACACACAAAAAATTAAGATATGAAAAAAGGAAAAAAAAATGAATAAATACCTATGTCTCAACAACACACACACACACACACAAAAAATAATAAATTTGAAAAATAAAATGGAGGTACGAAAAAAGGAAAAAAATAAATGCATAAATACATTTTTATAAACCACACACAGAGTAAAATATTAAATTCAAAAGAAGCAAACAAACCAACAATCAATTACAACAAAAAAACTTGATCATGGAAAAACAAAAATTAAAAAAAATAAATACCCAAACACACACACACACACAATAAAAAATTACAAATACACAGATATAAAAAAGGAAAAAAAATGAATAAATACCTATGTCTCTCACACACACACACAATAATAAATTACAAAAAGAAAATTGAGGTACGAAAAAAGAAAAAAGAAAAAATGAATAAATACATGTCTATAAACCACACACAGAGTAAACAATTAAATTTAAAACAAGCAAACAAACCAAAAATCAATTACAACAAAAAAATTTGATCTTGGAAAAATGAAAATTAAATAAATGAATAAATACCTATGTCTCACACACACACACAATAATAAATTACACACAGAAAATTGAGATATGACAAAAGGAAAAAAAAAGAATAAATACCTATGTCACACACACACAAACACAATAAGAAATTAGAAAAATAAAATTGAGGTAGGAAAAAAGGAAAAAAAAAATGAATAAATACCTATGTCACACACACACACACACAATAATAAATTACAACAATAAAATTGATATAGGAATAAAGGAAAAAAAAAAATGAATCAATACATATCTATAAACCACACACATAGTAAACAATTAAATTTAAAACAAGCAAACAAACCAACAATCAATTACAACAAAAAAACTTGATCATGGAAAAACGAAAATTAAAAAAATGAATAAATACCTACGTCACACACACAATAACAAATAGCAAAAAGAAAATTAAGATATGAGACAAGGAAAAAAATTAAATGAATAAATACATGTCTATAAACCACACACAGTAAAAATTAAATTTAAAAAAAGCAAACAAACCAACAATCAATTACAACAAAAAAAAAAAAAGTTGATCTTGGAAAATTGAAAATTAAATAAGTGGATAAATACCTATATCACACACACACACACAATATAAAATTACACACAGAAAATTGAGATATGAAAAAAAGGAAAAAAAAAGAATAAATACCTATGTCACACACACACACACAAAATAATAAATTTGAAAAATAAAATTGAGGTACGAAAAAAGGAAAAAAAATGAATAAATACATGTTTATAAACCACACACAGAGTAAAATATTAAATTTAAAACAAGCAAACAAACCAACAATCAATTACAACAAAAAAACTTGATCATGGAAAAACAAAAATCAAATAAACGAATAAATACCTATGTCACACACACACACAATAACAAACAACAAAAAGAAAATTGAGATAGGAAAAAAGGAAAAAAATAAATGAATAAATAAATATCTATAAACCACACACGAGTAAACAATTAAATTTAAACCAAGAAAAAAAACCAACAATCAATTAGAACAAAAAAACTTGATCATGGAAAAATGAAAATTTAATAAATGAATAAATACATATCTATAAACCACAATACAAATTACAAAAAGTAAAATGTTAATATAAACCACACATACAATAAACAATTAAATTTAAAACAAGCAAAACAAACCAACAATCAATTACAACAACAAAACTTGATATTGGAAAAATGAAAATTTAATAAATGCATAAATACCTATGTCACACACACACACACACACACAATAATAAATTACACATAGAAAATTGAGGTACGAAAAAAGGAAAAAAAATAAAGGAATAAATACCTATGTCACACACACACACACACACACACAATAATAAATTACAAAAAGAAAATTGAGGTACGAAAAAAGAAAAAAAATAAATGCATAAATACATTTTTATAAACCACACACAGAGTAAAATATTAAATTCAAAACAAGCAAACAAACCAACAATCAATTACAACAAAAAAACTTGATATAGGAAATATGAAAAAAAATAAATCAACAACTCCATATGTCTCACACACACACGATAATAAATTACAAAAAGAAAATTGAGATAGGAATAAAGGAAAAAAATAAATTAATAAATACATATTTATAAACCACACACAGAGTAAAATATTAAATTTTAAACAAGCAAACAAACCCACAATGAATTACAACAAAAAAACTTGGTCATGGAAAAACAAAAATTAAATAAACGGATAAATACATATGTCACACACACACACACACAATAATAAATTACACACAGAAAATTAAGATATGAAAAAAGGAAAAAAAATGAATAAATACCTATGTCTCAACAACACACACACACACACACACAAAATAATAAATTTGAAAAATAAAATTGAGGTACGAAAAAAGGAAAAAATAAATGAATAAATACATTTTTATAAACCACACACAAAGTAAAATATTAAATTTAAAAGAAGCAAACAAACCAACAATCAATTACAACAAAAAAAACTTGATCATGGAAAAACAAAAATTAAAAAAACGAATAAATACCTGTCACACACACACACACAATAAAAAATTACACAACTCTTCGATATGAAAAAGGAAAAAATGAATAAATACCTACGTCACACACACACACACGAAATAATAAATTACAAAAAGAAAATTGAGGTACGAAAAAAGAAAAAAGAAAAAATGAATAAATACATGTCTATAAACCACACACAGAGTAAACAATTAAATTTAAAACAAGCAAACAAACCAACAATCAATTACAACAAAAAAACTTGATCATGGAAAAACGAAGATTAAATAAATGAATAAATACCTACGTCACACACACACAATAACAAATAACAAAAAGAAAATTGAGATATGGGAAAAGGAAAAAAATAAATGAATAAATACATATCTATAAACCGCACACATAGTAAACAATTAAATTTAAAAAAGGCAAAACAAACCAACAATCAATTACACAAAAAACTTGATCTTGGGAAAATGAAAATTAAATAAATGAATAAATACCTATGTCTCGCACACACACACAAAAAATAAATTACACACAAAAAATTGAGATATGAAAAAAAGGAAAAAAAAAATGAATAAATACCTACGTCACACACACAAATAATAAATTACAAAAAGAAAATTGAGGTACGAAAAAAGGAAAAAAAAAATGAATAAATACATGTCTATAAACCACACACAGAGTAAACAATTAAATTTAAAACATGCAAACAAACCAACAATGAATTACAACAAAAAAACTTGATCTTGGAAAAATGAAAAATAAATAAATGAATAAATACCTATGTCACACACACACACACACACACACACACACATAACAAATAACAAAAAGAAAATTGAGATATGAGAAAAGGAAAAAAATAAATGAATAAATACATCCCTATAAACCACAAACACTGTAAACAATTAAATTTAAAACAAGCAAAATAAACCAACAATCAATTTACAAAAACAAAACTTGATCTTGGAAATATGAAAATTAAATAAATGAATAAATACCTATGTCACACACACACACAATAACAAATAGCAAAAAGAAAATTAAGATATGAGACAAGGAAAAAAATTAAATGAATAAATACATCTCTATAAACCACACATAGAGTAAACAATTAAATTTAAAAAAAGCAAACAAACCAACAATCAATTACAACAAAAAAAAGTTGATCTTGGAAAATTGAAAATTAAATAAGTGGATAAATACCTATATCACACACACACACACAATATAAAATTACACACAGAAAATTGAGATATGAAAAAAAGGAAAAAAAAAGAATAAATACCTATGTCACACACACACACACACAAAATAATAAATTTGAAAAATAAAATTGAGGTACGAAAAAAAGGAAAAAAAAAATGAATAAATACATGTTTATAAACCACACACAGAGTAAAATATTAAATTTAAAACAAGCAAACAAACCAACAATCAATTACAACAAAAAAACTTGATCATGGAAAAACAAAAATCAAATAAACGAATAAATACCTATGTCACACACACACACAATAACAAACAACAAAAAGAAAATTGAGATAGGAAAAAAGGAAAAAAAATAAATGAATAAATAAATATCTATAAACCACACACAGAGTAAACAATTAAATTTAAACCAAGCAAAAAAACCAACAGTCAATTAGAACAAAAAAACTTGATCATGGAAAAATGAAAATTTAATAAATGAATAAATACATATCTATAAACCACACACAGAGTAAAATGTTAATATAAACAACACATACGAGAAAACAATTAAATTTAAAACAAGCAAAACAAACCAACAATCAATTACAACAAAAAAACTTGATATTGGAAAAATGAAAATTTAATAAATGCATAAATACCTATGTCACACACACACACACACACACACAATAATAAATTACACATAGAAAATTGAGGTGCGAAAAAAGGAAAAAAAAAATAAATGAATAAATACCTATGTCACACACACACACACACACAATAATAAATTACAAAAAGAAAATTGAGGTACGAAAAAAGAAAAAAAATAAATGAATAAATACCTATGTCACACACACACACACACAATAATAAATTACAAAAAGAAAATTGAGGTACGAAAAAAAAAAAAAATAAATGAATAAAAAACATTTTTATAAACCACACACAAGAGTAAAATATTAAATTTAAAACAAGCAAACAAACCCACAATGAATTACAACAAAAAAAATTGGTCATGGAAAAACAAAAATTAAATAAATGGATAAATACCTATGTCACACACACAATAATAAATTACACACAGAAAAAATTAAGATATGAAAAAAAAAAAAAAAAATGAATAAATACCTATGTCACACACACACACACCCACACAAAATAATAAATTTGAAAAATAAAATTGAGGTACGAAAAAAAGGAAAAAATAAATGAATAAATACATTTTTATAAACCACACACAAAGTAAAATATTAAATTTAAAAGAAGCAAACAAACCAACAATCAATTACAACAAAAAAAAACTTGATCATGGAAAAACAAAAAATTAAATAAACGAATAAATACCTATGTCACACACACACATAATAAATTACAAAAAAAAAAAATTGAGATATGAGAAAAGGAAAAAAAATAATGAACAAATACATCTCTATAAACCACGCACACAAACAATTAAATTTAAAAAAAAAAAAAAAAAATCAAACTAACCAACAATCAATTACAACAAAAAAAATTGATCTTGGAAAATTGAAAATTAAATAAATGGATAAATACCTATATCACACACACACACACAATAATAAATTACACAAAAAAAAAATTGAGATATGAAAAAAAGGAAAAAAATAAAAGAATAAATACATGTCTATAAACCACACACAGAGTAAACAATTAAATTTAAAACAAGCAAACAAACCAACAATCAATTACAACAAACTTGATCTTGGAAAAATGAAAATTAAATAAATGCATAAATACCTATGTCTCACACACACACACAATAAAAAAATTACACACAGAAAAATTGAGATATGAAAAAGGAAAAAAATGAATAAATACTACATCACACACACACACACAATAATAAATTACAAAAAGAAAATTGAGGTACGAAAAAAGAAAAAAATGAATAAATACATGTCTATAAACCACACACATAGTAAACAATTAAATTTAAAACAAGCAAACAAACCAACAATCAATTACAACAAAAAAACTTGATCATGGAAAAACGAAAATTAAATAAATGAATAAATACCTACATCATACACACACACACAATAACAAATAACAAAAAGAAAATTGAGATATGGGAAAAGGAAAAAAAAATAAATACATATCTATAAACCACACACATAGTAAACAATTAAATGTAAAAAAGGCAAAACAAACCAACAATCAATTACACAAAAAACTTGATCTTGGAAGAATGAAAATTAAATAAATGCATAAAAACCTATGTCTCACACACAAACACAATAAAAAATTACACACAGAAAATTGAGATATGAAAAAGGAAAAAAAATCAATAAATACCAATGTCACACACACACACACATAATAATAAATTACAAAAAGAAAATTGAGGTACGAAAAAAAAAAAAATGAATAAATACATGTCTCTAAACCACACACACAAGTAAACAATTAAACTTAAAACAAGCAAAAAAACCAACAATCAATTACAACAACAAAACTTGATCTTGGAAATATGAAAATTAAATAAATGAATGAATACCTATGTCACACACACACAATAATAAATTGCAAAAAGAAAATTGAGGTACGAAAAAAGGAAAAAAAATGAATAAATACATGTCTATAAACCACACACAAAGTAAACAATTAAATTTAAAACAAGCAAACAAACCAACAATCAATTACAACAAAAAAACTTGATCATGGAAAAAGGAAAATTAAAAAAATGAATAAATACCTAGGTCTCTCACACACACACACACAATAATAAATTACAAAAGAAAATTGAGCTACGAAAAAAGGAAAAAAAAAAAATGAATAAATACATGTCTATAAACCACACACAAAAAAAATCTTTAGTAAACAATTAAATTTAAAACAAGCAAACAAAAAACAATCAATTACAACAAAAAAACTTGATCTTGGAAAAATGAAAATTAAATAAATGCATAAATACCTATGTCTCACACACACACACAATATTAAATTATACAACGAAAATTGAGATATGAAAAAGGAAAAAAAATGAATAAATACTTATGTCACACACACACACAAAATAATAAATTACAAAAAGAAAATTGAGGTAAGAAAAAAGAAAAAATGAATAAATACATGTCTATAAACCACACACACAGTAAACAATTAAATTTAAAACAAGCAAAACAAACCAACAATGAATTACAACAAAAAAACCTGATCTTGGAGAAACGAAAATTAAATTATGAATAAATCACACATACACACACACAATAATAAATTACAAAAAGAAAATTGAGCTACGAAAAAAAGGAAAAAAAAAATAAATGAATAAATACATGTCTATCAACCACACACAAGGAGTAAACAATTAAATTTAAAACAAGCAAACAAATCAACAATCAATTACAACAAAAAAACTTGATCTTGGAAAAATGAAAATTAAATAAATGCATAAATACCTATGTCTCACACACACACACAATAAAAAATTACACACAAATGAGATATGAAAAAAGGAAAAAAAAAATGAATAAATACATACGTCACACACACACACACACACAATAATAAATTACAAAAAGAAAATTGAGGCACGAAAAAAGAAAAAAGAAAAAAGAAAAAATGAATAATGAATAAATACATGTGTATAAATCACACACAGAGTAAACAATTAAATTTAAAACATCCAAACAAACCAACCACCAATTACAACAAAAAACGTGATCTTGGAAAAAGGATAAAAAATAAATGAATAAGTACCTACGTCACACCCACACACAAAATAATAAATTACAAGAAGAAAATTGAAATAGGAATAAAGGAAAAAAAATAAATGAATAAATACATATCTATAAACCACACACAGAGTAAACAATTAAATTTAAAACATCCAAACAAACCAACCACCAATTACAACAAAAAACGTGATCTTGCAAAAATGATAAAAAAATAAATGAATAAGTATCTACGTCACACCCACACACACAATAATAAATTACAACAAGAAAATTGAGATAGGAATAAAGGAAAAAAATAAATGAATCAATACGTACCTATAAACCACGCACAGAATAAACACTTAAATTTAAAACAAGAAAACAAACCAACAATCAATTACAACAAAAAAACTTGATCTTGGAAAAACGAAAATTAAATAAATGAATAAATACATATGTCACACACACACACAATAACAAATAACAAAAAGAAAATTGAGATATGAGAAAAGGAAAAAAAATAAATGAATAAATACATCTCTATAAACCACACACATATTGAACAATTAAATTTAAAACAAGGAAAACAAACCAACAATCAATTACAACAACAAAACCTGATCTTGGAAAAACGAAAATTAAATAAATGAATAAATACATATGTCACATACACACAATAAGAAATAACAAAAAAAAAAAAAGAAAAAAAAAATAGATATGAGAAAAGGAAAAAAAAAAATGAATACCTATGTCACACACACACAATAATAAATTACAAAAAGAAAATTGAGGTACGACAAAAGAAAAAAAAAATGAATAAATACATGTCTATAAATCACACACAGAGTAAACAATTAAATGTAAAACAAGCAAAAAAAACCAACAATCAATTACAACAAAAAAACTTGATCTTAGAAAAACGAAAATTAAATAAATGAATAAATACCTATGTCACACACACACAATAACAAATAACAAAAAGAAAATTGAGATATGAGAAAAGGAAAAAAAAAAAATGAATAAATACATCTCTATAAACCACACACATATTGAACAATTAAATTTAAAACAAGGAAAACAAACCAACAATCAATTACAACAAAAAAAAAATGAATAAATACCTGATCTTGGAAAACGAAAATTAAATAAATGAATAAATATATATGTCACACACACACAATAAGAAATAACAAAAAAAGAAAATTGAGATATGAGAAAAGGAAAAAAAAATAAATAAATACCTATGTCTCACACACACACAATAATAAATTACAAAAAGAAAATTGAGGTACAAAAAAGGAAAAAAAAATGAATAAATAAATATTTATAAACCACACACAGAGTAAACAATTAAATTTAAAACAAGAAAACAAACCAACAATCAATTACAACAAAAAAACTTGATCTTGGAAAAATGAAAATTAAATAAATGAATAAATACCTATGTCACACACACACAATAACAAATAACAAAAAGAAAATTGAGATATGAGAAAAGGAAAAAAAAAAATGAATAAATACATCTCTATAAACCACACACATATTGAACAATTAAATTTAAAACAAGGAAAACAAACCAACAATCAATTACAACAAAAAAAAACGTGATCTTGGAAAACGAAAATTAAATAAATGAATAAATATATATGTCACACACACACAATAAGAAATAACAAAAAAGAAAATTGAGATATGAGAAAAGGAAAAAAAATAAATAAATACCTATGTCTCACACACACACAATAATAAATTACAAAAAGAAAATTGAGGTACAAAAAAGGAAAAAAAAAATGAATAAATAAATATTTATAAACACACACAATTAGTAAACAATTAAATTTAAAACAAGAAAACAAACCAACAATCAATTAAAACAAAAAAACTTGATCTTGGAAAAATGAAAATTAAATAAATGAATAAATACCTATGTCACACACACACACACAATAATAAATTACAAAAAAAGAATTGAGGTACGAAAAAAAAAGGAAAAAAAATAAATGCATAAATACCTATGTCACACACACACACACACACAAAAATAATAAATTACAAGAAGAAAAATGAGATAAGAATAAAGGAAAAAAATAAATGGATCAATACACAGCCATAAACCACACACAGGATAAACAATTAAATTTAAAACAAGCAAACAAACCAACAATCAATTACAACAACAAAACTTGATCATGGAAAATGAAAATTAAATAAATGCATAAATACCTAAGTCACACACACACACACAATAATAAATTTCAAAAATAAAATTGAGGTACGAAAAAGGAAAAAAAAAAATAAATACCTATGACACACACACACACACACAAAATAATAAATTACAAAAATAATAAATTTCAAAAATAAAATTGAGGTACAAAAAAAGGAAAAAAATAAATGAATAAATACCTATGTCACACACACACACAATAATAAATTACAACAAGAAAATTGAGTTACAAAAAAAGGAAAAAAAACAAACAAATAAATACCTATGTCACACACACACACAATAATAAATTACCAAGGAAAATTGAGATAGAAACAAAGGAAAAAAAATAAATGAATCATATATAGCCATAAACCACACACACCGTAAACAATTAAATTTAAAACAAGCAAACAAATCAACAATCAATTACAAACAAAAAAAAAAAAAAAAAAAAACTTGATCTTGGAAAAATTAAAATTAAATAAATGGATAAATACCTATGTCATACACACACACAATAATAAATTACACACAGAAAATTGAGATTTGACAAAACGAAAAAAAAAATGAATAAATACCTATGTCACACACACAATAATAAATTACAAAAAAAAATTGAGGTACGAAAAAAACTTGAAAAAAAAAAATAAATAAATGCATAAATACCTATGTCTCACACACACACACAATAATAAATTACAAAAAGAAAAATGAGATAGGAATAAAGGAAAAAAATAAATGAATCAATACATAACCATAAACCACACACAAAGTAGACAATTAAATTTAAAACAAGCAAACAAACCAACAATCAATTACAACAACAAAACTTGATCATGGAAAAATGAAAATTAAATAAATGCATAAATACCTATGTCACACACACAATAATAAATTAAAAAATAAATTACAAAAATAAAAATTGAGATAGGAAAAAAGGAAAAAAAAATAAATGAATAAATACATTTCTATAAACCACACACAGAGTAAACAATTAAATTTAAAACATACAAACAAACCAACAATCAATTACAAAGACAAAACTTAATCTTGGAAAAATGAAAATTAAATAAATGGATAAATACCTATGTCACACACACACACACTAATTAAATTACAAAAGAAAATTGAGATATGAAAAAAAGGAAAAAAAAAAAATGAATAAATACCTATGTCACACACACACACACAATAATAAATTACAAAAAGAAAATTGATGTATGAAAAAAGAAAAAAATATGAATAAATACATGAATAAATACCTATTTCACACACACACAATAATAAATTACAAGAAAATTGAGATAGAGATAAAGGAAAAATTAATGGATCAATACAAAGCAACAAAACTTAATCTTGGAAAAATGAAAATTAAATACCTATGTCACACACACACAATGTACAAAAAAAAAGAAAAAATAAATAAATAAATGAATAAATACATTTCTATAAACCACACACAGAGTAAATAATTAAATTTAAAACAAGCAAACAAACCAACAATCAATTACAACAAAAAAACTTATTCTTGATAAATGAATAAATACCTATGTCACACACACACACAATAATAAATTACAAAAAGAAAATTGAGGTACGAAAAAAGGAAAAAAATAAATAAATAAAGAATAAATACATGTCTATAAACCACACACAGACTAAACAATTAAATTTAAAACAAGCAAACAAACCAACAATCAATTACAACAAAATTGATCTTGGAAAAACAAAATTAAATAAATAAATAAATACCTATGTCTCACAAACACACTAAAATTGAGATATGAAAAAAGGAAAAAAAAAATGAATAAATACCTATGTCACACACACACAAACACACAATAATAAATTACAAAAATAAAATTGAGGTAGGAAAAAAGGAAAAAAAAAATAAATGAATAAATACCTATGTCACACACACACAATAACAAATAACAAAAAGAAAATTGAGATAGGAGAAAAGGAAAAAAAATAAATGAATAAATACATGTTTAGAAACCACAAACACAATTAAATTTAAAACAAGCAAACAAACCAACAATCAATTACAACAAAAAAAACTTGATCTTGAAAAAATGAAAATTAAATAAATGGATAAATACCTATGTTATATACACACACACAATAATAAATTACACACAAATAATTACTACAAGAAAAATTGAGGTACGAAAAAAGGAAAAAAATAAATAAATGAATAAATACATATGTATAAACCACACACAGGATAAACAATTAAATTTAAAACATTAAACAAACCAACAATCAATTACAACAAACTTTGAAAAAGGATAAAAAAAATAAATGAACAAACAAATACCTATGTCACACCCACACACAATAATAAATTACAACAAGAAGAGATAGAAATAAAGGATATGAATCAATACATAGCTATAAACCACACACAGAGTAAACACTTTAAATTAAAACAAGCAAACAAACCGACAATCAATTACAACAAAGAGAAATATGGTTACGAATTTAAACAAAACTAAGTGACTTCAAATACTCCAAAGTCCATTAAGTTATATAACTCTGGACAAAAGAGAAATAATACGAAATGGATGAATTAGCATTACAATAAAAGAAATTAAACAAATGAATAATAAATAGGTAGATAAATAAAAATTAAAAAATTAACTAATTAAAGGAATTTAACTGCTTGTTAACGTAATCAAATAATAAGTTAAATATAACAACAAAATAGTGCATCTAAATCAACTCCCACAAAAATATTAACTCAAATAATTAAAATAAGCACAAACATATTAAGCACCTAAATTACTTGAAAAGTCCATTAAATTATAAAGTTATAGAAAAAAGAAAAAAATTAATGTATTAATGACGAATGATGAATTAGCATGGAAGAATAAAATAACTTTGATAATTTATAAATAAATAAATTAAATATAACTGCCGAAATCCATTTAAATTAAATTACAAGTATTATAATAAATAAATAATAAATAGTAACTAATAAGGAGTAGCAATCTTTTTTTATAGCTAATAATAATAATAATCACGAACTAACAAAACAAAACAAAAAAAGAGGAGAAAATAAGAAAAACCGAAAAAACAAGAATAATAAAATTAAATATAACCACCGAAGTTCATTTAAATATTTTAAATATTAATATATACCCAACCCTAACCTTTAAAAGTTATAAAATTATTGAAAAAAGAGAAAATAATTAATATAATATAATACAAAATTAGAAATAGTGAATTAGCAAAAATGAAGCAACAGGGAGACATGAAAAAAGTAGAAGAAAAATAACTAATTAAATAGAAAAATTATTTGGATTCATCAAATACAAATTTAAATATAAATAAAATAGCACATTTAAATCAATTTAAACAATACAAACCTCGCAAGAAAATAATAATAATGCAAACATATTAAGCAACTCCAAGTCACGAAAGAAAAAAATTATTAATTGTCATCTAACAAAATGGTACATTTAAATTTAAATAGCACAAACTCACGAAGCTCCATTAAGTTATAAAGTTATAGAAACAAGATAAAACAAATAAAAATATAATACTAAATGAGGAATGTTGAATTAGCATGAAAATCAAAATTAGAAAAAAATGAGAAGAAATCGTGGAAAAAAAAATAGTTATTTATTTTTTATATATATTAAAAATTCATAAATATTATTAGTTATTAAATAATAGATATATTTTTTAATAACAAGTATTAAAATAATAAATAATAAGTAAATAGTAACAAATAATATATGGCAAAAAAGAAGTAACAAATAATAAATGAAAGGCAATAAATAGAATAATTTGAAAATCTCATCATAGTGAAAGAAGAAAAAAGAGAGAAAGAAGATAGGAGGATGAATATTAAAAACAAATATGACAAAAGTCCATTTAAATAATTTAAATATAAACACATTAAAACTTAAACCACTCAAAAGTTCAATTATACAAAGAGAAAACTACTAAAATGATACAAAATGAAGAAGGGTAAATTAGGAAGAAGCATAAGATAATAATTATTAATGGTTATAATAATAATTAAAAATCATAGATAGATTATAGAAGAGGGGAAATGATCACTTCACCCTATCAAGCATATTGAGGAGTTAGGGCTTCACCATAGAGCGACCAATGCGAAATCAATGAAAAGATGTTGTTTCCAATCCCACTTCAATTTTCCCGCCTTTAAAATTGGGACAAACTCAAAATGCAAGTTTTATTCAAGAAATGACCGATATGTAGAGATACCGAGTAAAGGGACTACAATTTGCAATAAAAACAGCTTGAAAAATAAGGAAGCATAACATTTGAACTTGTAAAGAAAAACATCATATATTTGGGCGAACCAAGATTTCATAGAGAAGAAAGGGGTGAAGAGATTACTTGTGTTACTTGTGGGGTTTTGACAAATTGGAGTGGGTAATGAAAAGCTGACAACTTAAATATGAATATGTCTCATCCACCATCAAATTCGTTCATCCAAGACAGCCAGATAGAAATCTATTGCCTACAAAGGGGATCTTATTTTACTAATATATTAGAAAGTAGTAGCCTAGCTAATAGACATAAGAGAAGGAGATTATTAAACAAAAAATAAATGGAGGAAGGAGACATTTTCGGCTTACCACACACAAATGGTCGCTGAGCTTTGCTTGGGATGCTCATCTCGAACCTCATAAAAATCCAATACTTTAGAATGAAAGGTCTGAGAAAAAGTGCCAAACGCATTTCAAGTACTCTTGTGAAAAAGAGAAATTAAAATATCATTTATGGTCTAAAGCAAACCTTAATTTAATAGTGTATGTTGCTTGGTTTAATCTTGCTCAATGCCTTATGCAACTGCTGCTCTTTCACGGCATTGTCCAATATTTTAAGCATTTCCTTTGGGTTTGTGATTTTTTTGACAACCAATGAAGTTTGCACCGTCTAATTATTCCTTAAAATTGATGCATGAATTTTAAATATTTGTCCTACCTTGCAGATATGGAACTCACAAGCATCTATCTTCTCAAATGTCGTGACAGTCTGTAGACTATTTTCAGTGCTCTTTCCATTTTCAATTATCTCCACTCCTCTCCTATGTACTCATTTAAGATCTTCAACTTACAAATGCAGTCACGGTTATAGAAACTCACTAAGTTTGAAACTGCAAGTCAGCAAGAAGAAAAATACATAATTTAGTCAGCATCATTCTACACCAAGATATTTGTCATTATAATTCCGAATCTGTACAATCATCAAATCAATGGGATTTTTTTTTTTTTTTTAAAAAAAATATGTTCCAGAAATTTAGAGCACATGACATATTCCAATGAAATTTTTAACTCATTCAACCCACATATACGCCAGCTGCAACCTTGTCCTAAAAGTGACTTGGAAATCTAATGGATTTAGGCATAACCATAAGAAAATGCCAACAAAAGGAAATTACCAGAGTTACACCAAAACCCAAAACCTCCCATCTTCCAGGCAACATGAAAGCTAAATGTTCTCTCCTATAAAAACCACAAAGCAAACAGAAGTAATGCAAACTACAGTTCAAAAATAATTTCTTCTTGATTAAAATTACACCTTCATAATAGAACAGTTTCATTTCCTCCCTAGCTTCATAAATAATAATTTTTTTAAAAAAAACATATTAGGACTTCGGAGATGGCCTCCAAGGAGAAAAGGAAAAGGGGGAACCAAAGTAAAATTCCAAATCAGATCTTTGAAGAATTTGAGAACATTAAAATAGGGGGCTTGGTAAGAGGAACCGTACCTGAGTAATCGACAGCATGCATGCTATTCACAAATCAAGACGGGGAAGGCAGGCTAAGACTTGAAGGTTGCATATAGAAAGGAAAATTAAAAGAAGAAAGTAAAAATCCCAAGAAAATCAAGTAGGATGAACAAGTTACAGCATAGAGGATCACCAAATACATCAATGCCCAGCCATTAAAATCATGTCACTCACCTCAAGTCAACTAGTACCATGGTAAAAAAGTTGACAGGGATGCAATGCAACCTTGATTCCCTCACTAGGTAAAGTGTTTACTCTCATCTTGTAGGTTTGTGTTTCCGCTCCATCCTACCTATTCTCACTACCATAGGCTTGACCATAGTCCACATCTCCACCTAAAAATCACTTATCAAGCATAAATCATGAGGACTTCTATTGGGATGTAATGTTGGCTCAAGTGACAAATAAAACAGGGGTAATGGAAAGAATGGATAAGAAACAAAAGGAAAAGAATAAGAGGAGAGACAAATTGAATGGGTTGCAGATTGCAAATATCTCAAGAAATGCAACCTAGGAGCCAAGCACACAATCCAAGTCATCAATCACAAATAGAGAAACCATTTTTAGACACAAAGCTTAGCAAGATTGAATTCAAGCAGGATAGAGACACATGGGATATAAAGTGTATCACTCAGCTAACCTACATAGGGGTTCTTTTTAACTCAATTCACTTGCTCACCTGCCCATTTTACATTTTAAAAAAAATTATCCTTTGGACTCAAATAAGGTGCTTACTAGTTAGGTATGAAGTATTATCAACACAAGAGTTCTACTGGTTCTCCCTCCTTTCTTCTATATATACCACCCTCTCTTCTCTTCCTTCTTATTTCTCCTTCTCTCTCATTTTCATTATGCATACCACTAGACCTACACAATTAAGTTCTTTGACTCCACCGTAAATCAGGATTATATAAGAAAGAATAGCAAAAAAATGTAGCAGTTGGAAATAAACTATGTTGAGCTGATTCAGTTAAACTACTAATGTGTAAAATAAGAAAAAATGGAGAAACAAAGTGGACAATATACAAAGAAAAATAAACTACAGCTCACCCTACACTGTCTATTATATGGATATCAATTCGAACAGCCCCGCTTTCCAGAAAGAACAAAACAGTGATCCAGTGTCTCCCGCTCTGCTTTCCCTACAGATTCACTTTGATTGTTCAGATAAATTTTTGTAAACAATAAGAACAGAAAGTGATCTATCATTTAAACGGCATATAAGTTTATTTCTCCACATTAGCTTCCACATCAGTAAAAATAGAACAAAGAACCATCTTATTCCTTTACTAGATGTTAGGACCCCTTTTCAATACCTAGGAAGATACACGATAATGGAAAGGGGCACCTTTTGTCGGTCAGGACTGTGATTTGCTAACTAGGAGAAAGAAATAGAGAAGCAGGGTGGCTATAGGGTTGCTGTCGTCTAAGCCTATGAGAAGAGGGCTTTGTGAGTCACTTTTGGGGTCTTTAATATTGTTTCAAAGAAAGGGGCAGAAAAGAATTTTGAATTGTGGCCTCTCGAAAGATTGGCAGCCTATGTGTTTAGGTTAAAAGTTTATGTGTATTTGTGTTTATTGTTGTCTAGGTGTCTTGTAATCTTTAATTGTGTTTTGTAATCATTATCCTCCCTGTTTTAGTTCCATTGGTATGTCTGCATGTGCAGCAGAATAGTGTTGTGCCTTTGAATGTAATGCGTTGTTCCATATAACTATGCTATCAGTCAAAAGTTGTTTCACTCCCTCTTGTTTATTTCTATTTTCAGTTTTATTATTTCCTAGTTTAGAGGAGGATCCTAACATAAGACTATGAAGCAAATCAATTCCTCGTAACACTAGATATATTAAACAACAAAAGGAGAAAAGCTACAAAAACATTTAATTAAAATCAATAGTGTGGAGAACAGCTAAGATAAATTTATGAAAAATAAACGTATAATGAATAAAGGAGAACACCTAGATATATTAAACGAAGCACCATCTTATTTGGGAATCAGTAACACTCATGATATAATAAAATAAATAGTTTGCTAGACAAGAATTAGAAGTACCGAAAAAAAAAATTAATTAAATAAAGGGAAAAAAAAACAACCTAGTGGTGTCATTATTTGCACAAGTAACAGCAGGAATGCTTGTAGTTTTCAGCTCCCACCAGCCCATTCCACAGAGAGACTCTTACCTCCTCCTCTTTTCTCCATGTCCAGTACTGGTCATTGATGTTCTCAATCTTTTCATTGGGAGGAAAGACCTGCACAAACACAATACACGATGACATGAACATGTTTGCACTTTTTTCTAATAGACTAATAGTCAACGACATCAGCAACAGAAGACATAAGATAACCACAGATTCTCCTATTAATTTTTATAATTACTATTATTAGTATTTCACACCTATCTTATAAGAGAAAACTTCTAGCATTAGAGACGACAACACCTGTAAAAATGTATAAATTATAAGCAGTAAATGGAGGGAAAATTGAAAATTATATGAAAGATCCTAGGCAAAACTCAAGATCCAAGATACTGCACAAAAATTAACAATTCAAAGCAAAAGGAGGGAGGAGCCCTACTTCATATTGTAGCAGTTTCAGCTCCAATAATTCACAACTCTTAACTAATTGGTTCATGAATAAGACACAAGCAAATGAAGGAGATAATTCAAATATTAAAAGGCAAAATAAATAAACAGAAAAATAGAAAGGAATAATCTATCAAATAAAAGGAAGACAATGAATGGGATAAGAACTTATTCAGAATTATAGTAAACATAAATAAATATAAAAAAGACAGTAGCAACTGATGAATAAGGTACATATATAAATTGAAAAGATAAGTAACTTTACAAGTACTAAATTTAAAACTCACAAAACATTAACTATTCATTATAAAATAAATAACATGTCTCATGAAAAAGTAAATTAATCAATTAATAATTCATTGAGAATAAGCAAATAAATTAATTAACAAGATAATAAATAAAACAAATAGACAACTTCGGGCAAAAAAATAATGAATGCTAAATTATTGATAAAGAAACCATACAGTATTTGAAAGAAGGCATTAATAACCAGCATGAATAATTAAGTATTATAAATAATATTTATAAACAATAATAAATTCATGTGAAAAGACAAAAATAAATATAAATAACATAATAAGGGGGAGGATGAGAGCAAATAATAAAGGAGAAAGGAGAAATAAGTCAATACATCAAACTATAAAGGGTTAAGATGCATCTTCAAGTATGGAAATATATCTCAAACTATAAAGATAATTTGGTTCTGACCATACATAATCAAACAAGAGGTGGTATAAGTTACGCCGTTGCTCTCTCATATTTAATAGCAGCCTCTTGCCTCCTCAACAATTAGGTGGAAGCCAAATTCCATTAGTAATGAAAATGAGTTCCTTTGGATTCAGCTTTCCTCAATTCCAACCACACTAATTTCAGAATTACACCTGCAATACAAACAACAACCAAATAGCCAGTGTCCAAATCTGGAAATTCTACTAAATTGCTGCTAAAATAATCATTTTAATCAAAATCTCCTACTATATGCATTTATCTTATTCATGCCTAATTATGCAAATAATACTCTATATTATTCATAAAATCCCACAAAAATGCTCACTTAACCATATAAAAATAATGGTTTATCAAATTCCCCCACACTTGCACTTTTGCACTCCCTAGAAAAAGATTCAATCAAGGAAATCCAATACAAAACCGAATAGACGTATAAGTGAGAATGTAGCAAGCTTAAATCAAAATATGCAAGCATTGTAGTATATCATACTTCAACTAATATCAAAAGCAAAGTGTACAAATGCAAATCAAATAGTCCATGTACTTAGCCTAGCCAATAGTGAGTAATGCTTTAGAATACAACTTGGCCCTGTTTTGCACTTCTCACATTCCTCTCTTAAGGTAATTGCACTCCTCTCCACTAGTCCAACCCCTACCATAGGCTTGTAATGTGTCTACCATCTCCACCACTCATTATACACTAGAGTAATGAATCAAGAGGTCTTTGCTTTGGTTGTAATGTTGAAAAGGTCTAAGTGGAAATGGAAAAAAGAATGGCACATAATCTGAAATATAAGCAGGTGACGAGCGATAATTAGACAATCATCAAGTGGCTGAAACTTCAGCATTTGCTGTCATTTACAGCAATGTTTAACTGTTTAAGCATAAATCTATTGGTTCAAATTAGATTCATAAGTGAAAGAGTTCTTTGGACAATTTGTTCTCTCCTTTTCCTTTTCTCTATTTTTTTCCTGTTCTTTTCAGGACATTTTTGTTCTGCCTTCTTTACCTTTTTCTTCTTCTTCTTTCTACACATGGCTTTTCCTTTCTCTTCCTTGCCTTTTTCTCCTTTTTTTTTTTTCATTTTTTTCCTTTCTGGCTTTTTCTGTTTTCTTTCTTTTTTTTTTCTATACACTCGCATATATTTTCCTTTTCTCAGTCCAGGAACAACTAACCAGCCATATGTCAAACTCAATAAGTGACATCATCAATGTTGACCATGTACCAAAATATACAAAAATGTACGAAAGTATCCAATTATTTTCATCTCAAAGGAAATTCTATCAAATACGAAGTCGAGTCTCATATAAATTCAGATTCGTGCATATGTAAAGAAGAAATGAAAGTGAAGGGCTCAATGGGGTTAGCAAGGGATTGATTTAAACGGCTTGTGTTTAGGAAAACGGGTGAAGAAATAGAATGCCTCAATCATATTCATGACTCTTGTGAAATTATGTGGCCTTGATTAAGACGCAAGACAAGTTCTAGAGGAAATTGAATCAAGTGGTGTATGCACACTGAATTTATGAATGATAATAAGGCTCAAATCCTTCCATCAAGGTTTGTACATTCTAAACTAACTCACACAAGGCTAAACCATGCACATAACCAGTTTCAATGCATGAGAACATTCTACTTATGATACAAATTTCCCGGCATCAATATGTAAACGATACTTGCTTCATTCATTCATGATAAGTTCGGTTTTGCATGTGTATCTCAGAATTAGCGAAGTGCAATGCAGAAAAATTCACAAATCAAGCATTGTTCAGGAAAGATTCAGTTCTGGACCAGATTCTCAAAACAGTGTGAGAAGCTAAAGTCAACAATCAACAATTCTAGCAAAGGTATTACCCAAAATTCCTGTCAAATCACCTAAAAAATCAATCAGCTAAGCTCCCTCCATAGTCATACTTAGCATTGACCTCAATGCAAGCTTAGAACAACCAAAGAGGCCACAAAATCATCACCCTAAAGCTACCTTTTCCTAATGATTTAGTCCCTCCCCCCACACTCATTTTAGGCAATTAAGTCCAACAAGTAATTTCATAAGCAATTCAATATACGAAAGGGAGGAAAGGAACGACCTCTTGAAGCAAAAAATCTCATCACAGATGAGAATCATAAACCTCTTGAGCATAGGCCTTCCTCCTTGACAAATCCTTGTCGGTGGTGGTTCCAATTCCATGACTAAAGGCTCCTCAATGTAAGGAGGAGAGAGATCCTTTTGGAGTGCCTCCACATCAAGTTCCTTCAAGAAAGAGAAGGTATCAATGTGAGCAGCAGCCATACAGAAATGGGGATAAGATTTAAGAATGTCCAGAGGAAATTCACAAGAGTCTCATGAGTAGAAACCATGCATATGCTTAAAACTCCAAATCAAATTATGTTCATGATGTACTCTAGAGTCATGATGCAACGTAAAGAACTCATGCTCAACCACACAATCCAAGAGAATCCATTTTAAAGGCCGAACCTTTAACCTTAACCAAAATGTCTTCTAAAAATCCAAAAGGTTCTACTTTATACACCAAAAAAGTAAAATACTGTAATACACAAGTATCGTAGTTCAAAAATTAGGTCCGTGTAACATACGATCATTAACGTGGGTGTAGGTAAAGCTACCCAAAATAAGTTTTACAGTGTGTCCGAGATTAGTTTCATAGATATATCAATATTGGCATTGATTAAAGTCCAAATATAACACTCAGCTATCTTCTTTTAAGGACATGGTGAACATTGGAAACTTTTCTTGCTTTAAAGGGAGATTAACCGACTATGTCCAACTAAAGAAGCATGCACAAAATTGCAATCTTAGGTCATCCTATATTGAGTATTGCCTACAAAAATTTCAGGGTTCAATCAAAGAAGCTAGAAAGTGCTTGGTAAGTTTCCTTAAGTTTCTTTTTTTGGCTCACAACAGTATGAGTTATTGTTTCATCAAATTGATAATCCTAGCCACATCCAAAAAAAAAAAAAAAAAAACAGTTTCCTCACGAGGAATAGATAAACTTCTGATATTCTCAACAAGAGGAAGACAATCAAATGCTAAGAAAATTGCGCACACATGCAAGCTTTCAAGCATGCAACTACGGATCCCACATGCCTTTCTTTGCACCCCTACATCACTTATGTAGCCAGTGCGGCCAGTAATTGCAAATCCTGAAGAATTAAAAGATGCAAAAAAACAGATACTAAACTAAAAGATACAAAAGCCCAAAATTTAAATAAATAAATAAAACATAAAAACAGCATGTTCTTCCAAATATGGGGGCAAATTTTTTTTTTTTTTAAAAAAGGTTAATTATAAGGATGTGCATGTGTGGGAGAAATGGCAAAAGAGGAATAAAGTGAAAGTGACTAAAAACCTGCTATTGGTGATAATCCATCAGAGATAATTTCTTGATCATCCTCTTGTGCCTTTGCAAAAACAAAAGGAATCAGACTCTTAATTAAAAAAGGGAAAAAGAAAGAAACGATGACATGCATTACAAATTAAAAAAGCAAAGAATCAGTGAACATGTAAATTGACTACTTGATCAGTAATCAGATAGCTTATGCCCAACAATTGAAAGCTCAAATATGAGCAGCCACATTTGCAAAAGCTTAATACAAATAACCTCTATCAAATGCAAACAAGCAACACGAGGGCTCTAAACTACTGGGATACAAAGAATGTAATTGAAGCCCGAGAGTATTTCTCCCTAATGATTTGCAACAATGTAACTTTTCCTTCATCAGAAAAGGGTCACTGATCATCCAGCGAATTTGAAACAAGAAAATACTGTTAGTACCAAGAGAAGTTTAAAAACAAGGTACTGGAGGTCTCAGACAACCATGATAATAGCTTTCTTTTCGGAAGGCTAAGCACAATTTGTCGTTTTTTTTTTTTAAGGGAAAAAAAAAGGTTGAAGTCTTGTGAGGATGCTTAATCTAATAGCAATAAGTAATGACATGTATATCAGGGGGAGTAGAAGAAACCGCCATTAATGCCATGTGTAAGAACTCTCCTTCTTATTCCCAAAACAAACTCATTCATCCTGTTATTTTATTTGAGATCAAAGCCTCTGCTGCCTATGCATTCTGAAATTCTGATGTTCAAATTGTAATTAATACAGGACTGGTAGTTATATTAGGTAGTATATGTGTAAATAAGTTAGGAGTTAGAAGGTACTTACGGTAGTTACAATAAATGCCCTACTAGCCGTTAGAGGTTAGCATAACCTTAGTTAGAAAGCACCACCCACACAAGGAATTCATAGGGCTGTTATGAAACACCCATCTCAGGAGGGAAACGAACAAAAGATAAGGAAGGGCCTATGTTTATGGTGTCCTGAAAGTACACACTACACAATTGACCATGGGAAAACAGTCTTTGTTGTGGTTAGGAGCATTTGGTTGGAAAGGAAACTAAAAACTGTAATAATACTTAGGCAACTCTAGTGATTTGTTCGAATCTCTATGAATGATAGGAGTAAGGATTAAAGGGCTTCGATATTTTCTAAAGTTTATGCCCCCAAAAAAAAAAAAAAAAAAAAACACCACCTTGTCATCTTTTTCTGGGTTTTTACAGAAGGTTATCCCACAGTCCTCTCTTGTAATTCCCTTCAAATCTAAAGAAGCTTGTTTCTCCGCCAACCCAAAAAAAGGGGGCAGTCAGAGATTGATGATCAGGGAAGTTGGCAGCTTGGCGCTCAATCAATGCCTACTCACGAGTTACATTCTGGGAATGTTAGGAGAAAACTAAGTAACAAGCCTCTCACATAGTTCTCTTAGTCACTGGTGCACTAACAGACTTATTTTCAACGGAATATACTCAACAATTATAAAACAAAAGGAACTCTTGATAAATTAATGTCCTTTTGAAGGGTAAAAGCGTCTGGTTTGGTAGATATGAAAGAAATGAAACAAATGCATATTGAAGAGCATCGTCTCCGAAGAAGAAAAAGAGTAAAAGAAAAGCATTGAGAATCTGAGAGAAAAATCGGCTAATTAATCATGTTGCTTACCAATCGGAGGGACGATAACAACCTTCTCATGGCTTGGAAGTTCGAACGGCTCTTCTCTAAGGCGATTCTCCCTTTCGCGAGTAGTGAAGAAGGAACGACGGGACTGCTCTCTGAAGCAATTCTCTCTCTCACGAGCACATTTTTTTTTTTTTTTATACAAAAGGATTGCAATAAAACTAGAAAGCAAATAAGGGATTACATGAGGGATTGACTCCCAAATTATCACGTTGGATCATCGCCCGTAAGTGCCCAGGGCAGACGTCCAAAAACCGCAGAATGGAGACTGAAAAGGAAGAATTGGGATCTAATTCTTCAATTTGTCCCAAGAGATGGAAACACTATGGCTGATTCTTTGGCTAAACAGGGAATTTCCACTTCTGAAAGTAAGGACAGAGTAGAAGCTATGAACAATATTATTTCCTATGGATTAAACTGCCCCATACCAAAGAAAAAAAAAATCTGGCAAATGCAATCTAGTAGTAGAAATACAGGATATCTAAACTTCTCGAAGCAAATAGCACTCCAAATTCGTCACAGTCACCATATGATTCAAAAGCAATGGAATAAAAGCAATCATCCATCAAGTAATGACATAATAACCGAACCAAAAACCTTGAGCATGTATTGGAATTGGAAAAATCTAATAAGCAGATCACGTTCATATGGGTCACTGGTTCAACAAGTGGCGCAAAAATCTAATAACAGAACAACCAATCTCTACCAATAGAATAAGGTAGCCTCGGATAGGATACAAACATAGCAGACAAGTATGAAAAAGAAAAATGCAACTTTACTAGAGCTGAAAACTTGAATTTTACAGGCCTTAACAGACCCACGATTCAGCTTCCAGCACAAAGCGTAATGAACATAGCATATTTCGCCAAATACTAACTGATTACAGGCCCAAATTCACTTTCCATGTAGCCAATTGGCACTAGAGCTTAACAAAATTAGACTACGATTCAGTAGGAACATCACTGAAACAGTTTTCAAACGATATCTAAAATACATTCAAAAATGCAGATCTTTGCATCTTTTCAGAGTGAGAACAAGACGTGAAATTAGGGTTTCGGTGAAGAACTTACATAGGTTTTGAGTAGGGCGATACAGCGAACAACAGACAGAGACAGAGGCTGAGACTCTGAGACTCTCGAGTATGCGATGGACGACGGTGAGGTGAGGATGAATCGCGGCCTGAGACGTGCGAGTATGTGACTGAGAAGACGGTGAGACGACGGTGAGGTGAGGATGAATCGCGGCCTGAGACGTGCGAGTATGTGACTGAGAAGACGGTGAGGCCGAGACTCTCGAATAGACGAATCGTGGCCGAGACTCTCGAAGAGACGAATCGTGGCCGAGACTCTCGAAGAGACGAATCGTGGCCGAGACTCTCGAGTATGCGACGGACGACGGTGACTCAGTGAGGACGAATCGCGGCCTGAGACGTGTGAGCATGCGACTGAGAAGACGGTGAAGCCGAGTCGACGAGACGGAGATGCGATCGTGAAATGAGATTTAGGGCTACTGAGTCGAGTCGTGCAAGTAGAGGCAGAGGCGGAAATCAAATGAGAGGCTTGATTTATTTTTATTTATTTTTTTTAATTGCCTTGGCTTACTTTGAGTTTGAGGGCGCAGAGATCCGAGAAAAAAAAGGGCAAAGAGATTTTTTTTTTTTTTAAAAAAAAAAAAAAAAAGTAGATATTTACAATTTTACCCTTCTCTTAACAGGTCGGCCGGATAGGTTGTACAGGCCTATTGGGAGGCCTAGGCCTGGCCTGTTAAGACAAACAGGCCTTGAAATAGGCCTTAATCTGGCCTTTTAGCCTAACAAAGCCAGGCGGGCGACTGTGCTTTTAACAAGTCCAGCCACGCGCCATTGGCCTATTTCCACCCCTATTTCTCGCCTCGAGCTTGGCTTGGGCCAAAGCAAACAAAATGGTCCATCTTCTAGGCAAGAGGCAACGGCCATGTGCCTGGCTTTCATTCTTTTTCTAACCCTTGTTTGGAGTTAGATAATCTATAGCGTTTCACGGCTCATAGCGGAAGCTATAGTATGGTACAAGTAAAATTAGAAATGATATTTTTAAATACGAGTTTTATAATAAAGTAATTGTACTTTTATGATATTCTTGAATTCCACAAGACCACAAGCCAGGATTTTATATTACAATTCTTTATATGGCTGTTGTGTGAGTTAATATTTTTTAATTATTAGATCAAAATTTATTATTTTATATGTTTTTTTATTGGAATTAAAAATTCATAAAAAAATTTATGAAATTGTCAAACTTAAACCAAGTAATAATTTTTTTTTACCTTATAAAAGATTTGCATGCTTCATTTTTTTAGAACCTCCCTTATTTGATTAAAATTATTTCAATGTAAATTTTAATTGCAATTTAATTAATTTTAGTTATAACAGACTAGGTAATAGTATGATTTTGGGATTTTCAACCACCTTGTACCCCGAATTCAATTAAAAATTCTAAAGGACATATTTTTTAT
Source organism: Acacia acuminata (assembly GCA_019022655.1). Classification (NCBI taxonomy): domain Eukaryota; kingdom Viridiplantae; phylum Streptophyta; class Magnoliopsida; order Fabales; family Fabaceae; genus Acacia; species Acacia acuminata. Next base: position 1,892,225 of record JAFJYI010000137.1, on the reverse strand, counting down.
CAAAAAAAAAATTTTAAAAGGCATATTCTATCAATTTTAATCCAATCCAAACACATAAAAGATACTTTTAGGAATATTTAAAGGGGCAAGAGAATAATAAGGGGAGAAACTCAATAATGTGTATTTAATTATTCTAGGCCGAATAATACACTGAAACTTTAACACTCTACTTATAGATATTAAGAAATTATAAAATTATAAAAAAATAATAAACTAAAATTTAAATTCAAACATAATTCCTAAATAAAATTATATTATACTAGATGTAATATTTTATTGGGAAAATTAGGGAAAATGACCAAGGAAAATAAATATTATTAATAAGGACCTTCAAAAATTATAATTATTTTGAAAGACCAAAAATTGAAATATAAATCTTTAAGAAATTAACCTTGATCAAACTCCCTACATCTTCTTTAAGCCATCTCAATTATTGGACGGTAGTTATTAATTGATATTCTTTCCTCAAGCGTTCTTAAATTGGATAAACTTTTAGTTATCAATTGATATTCTTTCCTAAAACTCATTCTTAAATTGGATTAACTTTTATTTTTGTACTGATATTCCTATTTATTTATGAATTTATTGTTTAAGAATTTTAAATTTTAGTACAATTTTTGAAAAGCTTGTTCATGGCATTGATCTTCAAAGACTCAAAGATCTCAACTGATGTTGTTAAGAGGGGAAGTCAATACATGTTGTACTCTTTTTCCCTTATCTAAGTTTTATCCCACCGGGTTTTCCTAAAGGAAACCAATGGCATATGAAACTAGACTCCCAATGCGTCATTTTGATATAAAATTCAATACCAAAGGAGTTCAGATCAAGGAGCTATAAATTGTTAAAGTTGACAAGGTGAAATCCACGCCACACACGTAAAACCAAGCTTCAATGTTTTGAGTGTATCTCACAAAACTACAAATCCGATTGAGCTGAAATTGGTGGCATATGAAAGTAGACTCAAAGGGCTTTCCATAACGATTTTGACGGACCAAAACGGAGTTCAGACTGAGGAGATATGACCCTCGAAAGTTGACAGTCAGTTCAAGAAGGCTCAACAAAGTCAAAACAATAAACTCGAGTTCCCATCAGACAGAGAGCAACGAACTTCAGAGCATCTTCCAAACTCGAGTTTCGATCAGACAGAGAGCAATCTGGAGTAACGCAACAACCTCCAAACTCGAGTTTTCAATTGCAAACACGAGTTTTCATCTCAGCTTCAGAAAATCACCGTTTCGAAAATCCTGATTCTTCTGATAAACATTTAGATGATTACCCAAATGATTTATAACACTTCTTAACATTATTTATATCATTTGTGTACATGTTTCGATGATCAAAGGTTGTTAAACTAAGATCAAGAGTAAAGTAAATGCGATGTCATAGCCGGTTCGAAAAACGAAGTTCTAACGGCTAGTTCCATCTCGAGTCTAACGGCTATATTTCTTTATCCAACAGTCATTGAATCTTCTCAACGGTCATATATTGATTTCTACCTATAAAAGAAGAAGCATTCAAGGTTGATAAGAGAGAGCTTGCACTTTGTCAAGATGCCAACATTCTCGAATCCAACATTTATCTCACACACACTCTTGTTTTCGATGTTTATATAGTTTATACTAGAGAGTGAAATGATTTGATTGTACTTCAGTGTTTATTCATCTTCTCTTCTGGAGAGAACATTTTTTATTATTAAATCATTGTAAGAATCTCAAGTCGTGGGACTTGGAGATTGGGTTATCGGTTTACAACTTGTAAGGGGGAGTGTATCCTAGTGAGAGGATAACTTCGAGTACAAAGTGTGTAACTGATTGAAAGGTGTATCTCAGTGAGAGATTCGGCTTCACAAGTGCCTGGGTGAACTTGTGCATTTGTATAGGCTTCTCTTGTGCCTGGATAAACAAGAGGATAGTGGATTTAAAATCTCAAGTGGAGCTTGGGAACTGGACGTAGGTCAAGGATTGGGCCGAACCAGTATAAATCAGTTTGCATATTCTCTTCCCTTATCTCTTATATTTCCAACATATATATTTGAATGTGCATATATATTTGAATGACTCGATTATCGCTTTATAAATTACTTCTCATTCAAACTACTTTCAGTAAGTTGCGGAAAGATTTTCAAAGTAACTAAAGTTTTATTAAACACCCAATTCACCCCCTCTTGGGTGATAGCCAGGTTTTTCAGATTTTATTCCCAAAACTCAAAAGTTACATTTGTACACTTATGAGGATTCATTTTGTTATTTATGTAAGTCTTGGTTGAGGTTAGATGCTTATGAATGGGGCTTTGTAACACACATTATTAGTACCCACGTGAATAAGAATCACTCCCTCCTTACTCTCCATTTTTCTCTTACATTTCTTCATCTCCCTCATCTATATTTTCCTTATTTTCACAACAATATTCTTGAATTCCTCTAGCCACGATTTCGTATTACAATTCTTTACGTGGCTTTTGTACTTTCAATATGCTAATAAATATATATAATGTATAGAACAAAGAATGTAAACATAAAGATAGACCTTGTATAAAAATTTATTTTGAATTACGTATATTTCATTTATAAATTTTTTATTTTTTATTTTATTTTTCATCACATTTATTAAAAATTATTTATTTAGATTTCTTTTAAATGGATAAAAGTATATTTCAAATATATTTTATTTTATATATGGTAAAAAAAATTATATAGTTTATATTATTTTTTCATTTAATTTAATATTTTAAATTTATTACATAAAAATTTATCATTTTATATTTTCTTTAATTGAAAATAAAATGCATACAAAGTTTATGGAATAATCAAACTTAAACCGGGTATATTTTTTTTTTTTTTTGTTTTACCCACCCGATAAGAGATTTGCATAGTTCTTGTTTTTAGAACCTCCCCGATTAAAAGCACTATACTTAAATCAAAATCAAGTTCCTTATTTGTCCATTACATCAAGTTCTCTAATCACACATGATCATGTATCATATCTTTTTCATATGGATTTATAGTTAAATGATAATGATTCAAAAATAGGACACATGGTTGGACATGACTGGAGAATTTGACTAAATGAATTTAAGGAATTTGACGAAATGGATGTAACTTGACATAAATATTTTCTTTATTTTTATACCAAATTTCAAAAAATATATATTAAATTTTAAATTACCAATAGCTGTCCCATCCAAACACACTTTCTTAATCATAATAACATACCCAACTACTTTATTCAAATATTAGAGCTTAGTGAGAATATTTAGAGGGGGAACTTAATAATATGTTTATTTAATCATTCAAGACTAAATAATAATTTAAAAATTAACTTCAAAACTAAATATTAAATAAAATTATATTCTACTAGATATAATATCTTATTGAGATTTTTCAAATATTAAATAAATAAATTCTAATTTTAATAGATAATATATCTTTTTAATAACCTATATATCTAACTAAATTTTAATTATCCATAATCCCATGTCTATATATACTACATAGTCGCTTGAAAGTCATCACTAGTGCAATGCGCCAAAATTCACATTCTTTCTTCAGCAATTTTCTATTCAAATCTCTAAGGTACATAATGCATGTACCCGCTTGTTTTGTTTGAGCGATTTCTTTTTCTTTCTTTTGTTTTAAGTTCATGTGGGTTGCTCAAATTTTCTGGGCCTTGTTGTATGAATAACAATTCCTTTTGAATTTTGATACATTCTCCACTTTTCTTGATTACGAAATAACTTTGTCCACTGCATCTAACGCCGAGCACGTGTCTGAGTCATCTGTGTGCTGCATTGCCTTACATAGGCTGAAGCTCACTCCCTTGCCATTTATGTCTAGTGTGATTTCTCCTTCATTTAATCCATTAGTGCTTGTCCCAGAGCTAAAAATGGCCGTCCCAGGATAATTGGTACCTCGTGTGCTCCAGTTTGATCATGTATAATGAAATCCACGAGTAAGACCGTTGTTCCGACTTGCATCATGACGTTGTGACTTTCACTGGTTGGGTAGATCACTGTTCTGTCTGTCAATTGGAGACCCACTGTAGCAGATTGCTCAATACCGGTGGTAAGCTGCTGAGAGACTTGTCTTGGCATTATGTTAACTTGAGATTTTGGATCACATATTGCCCTTGTGATGGTGCGTTTGTTCATGATGCATGGAATTTCTAGGAGATCAGCGTTTTGTAGTTTAACTGTTCTTCCCGGGCGGCATGAACTCGCTTGAAGTCTCGTCGAGGAATAAGTTCAAATCCCAACCGTTTTTTCTTCGAGGATATGGTGTCCTTGAGGAACTTCACATAGGTGGGCATTTTGTTTACCGCTGGCGTCGCGGTGCCATGTGAACGTGGGACCGCCGCCTCGAGTTCTAAGAATTTTCGAGGTTCTTTGGATGGAGGTTAGTTTGGTGGCTTCGTTATGTCCGATAAACTCGGTGGTGTCATCCCTCGCCTTTGGTGTGTGCTCGTTTATCACTACCCCTGGTGAACACGCCGTAGCATCGCCCGATAGGGCGCTGGATGCAACGTTACCCTTTGCTTGTTACTTTCGGTGGCTGTAAATTGCTATGCTATCGGTAGGTGTTCGGGTGTTCCTTAGTGAGAGCCGTCATTTGGCCAATTTGCTCTTCTAACCTCGAAGTGTGAGTGTTGACTTAGCATTTCGAGTTGCTTCTTGCTATGTAGTCTCCCAGAATGTCAGTGGGATGCCTTCTTAGATCAGTGGGTGTGCCACTCTTTTGACAGCTGTTGCAAGATAATGGATTTTGGTGATTGGCCTGTACGTCGGGTCTGAGTAAGCCTTCAACAGCATTAGTTAAAGCTTTCATCTGTGTCGTGAGGGTCATTAACGCATCTGTTGTGCTAATACTTGCGACTTCCTCACATGGGGTCCTGTCACTCCATTGATGACCCTGTGCTGTTATTGTCTCCAATAAGCGGCATGCCTTGTTGTATGGTTGCATGAGCATGGACCCGTTTGCGCGAGCATCCACAAAGGCTCGAGTATTGCTTGTTCGGCCACAGTAGAAGGTTTCCGTTGAGCCCATTCTTGTAATCCATTTTGCGGACATCTCGCAACGGGTTCTTGAATCGATCCCAAGCTTCATGGGCTAGCTCCTCAGGATTTTGCTTAAAGCTGGCTATGTCTTTTCTTAATTGCGCGTTCCTCATTGGTGGGAAGAAATAAAGCAAAAATCTTCTCCCGAGGTCTTCCCAGGACGCGACTGAGCCGGCAGGTAGATTATTGAGCCACTTTCGAGCCTTGTCCCTCAGAGAGAAGGGAAACAACTTAATTCGAATGGCTTCGGGTGTCACTCTTGGGATAACAAAAGAGTCACACACCTCCATGAAGGCTTTAAGATGAAGGTGTGGGTCTTCGGATAGAAGTCCTCCAAATTGCCCGGCTGCATTCAGCATTTGAATCATGACACCTTTAATTTCAAAGTGTCCAGCATTGAGGGTCGGTTGTGTGATGGCCGAGTTCAGCTTGGTTAAGTCTAGAATCCCAAATTCCATGATGGCCTTGTTCCCATCTGGGTTTGGAGGTGGAGGGACCTGGTTGTCCCTGTTTATTAATGGGCGCTCTCGTTGCTCCCGCTCGTGGTCTCCAGGTATATCCACCATGTTTGCTGGGTCAAGAGACTGACTTTGTCGCTTCTGCCTTCTGCGCCTTTGTTTGTAGGTCCGTTCTATCTCAGGATCGTAAGGCTCTAGATTGGTTGGAGGCGAGTTGCGCATACACTACAGAATGTACTTGAAAATCAAGATCAGAAAAAATGAGCTCCTTTATTGAATGATCACAACTATTAAGCAAAAGGGCATCGTCACAAAGGGTATCAACAGTCCTCGGCAACGGCGCCAAAAACTTGTTGGTCGATTTCCTTGATGGCAAGTGAACCAGTCGAACAAGTAATAAAGTGAAAGTAGAGTATCGTCCCACGTAGACCGAGATACGAGGAATGACGCACCAATGCTATGACAATTGTGAAAGAAAAAGTAAATATAATTGGGTTGAGAGGTTTTGTAACTATGCTACTAGCAAACGTAAACAAAGATCTATAAACGAGAGAAGATATCGGTGAGAAGTTAGGGGCGGACTCGAAATCGTCCTTAAGTGCTTCACTCCCCCAGTTGCTCTACCCCGATGCTATAACATCTACACTGTACAGCTTCCGCAATTGCTACAGCATAGACATCGACTGCAAAGCTATTTGGTTAACCCACCACTATAATCTACCGAAGCTTCCGCATCCGATACATTTGATACTAACTATACTCCTTCCATATTCCTATGGTAACTTTCTAGTCAGACCTGCGTTACGCTCAGGGTGTAATAGTTATAAGAGGTAGACCCATTCCTAAAGCCTACAATAATAGGTCTCGCCGTGCACGGGCGGCCTAGCAAACATCAAGTTTCTCGGGGTCTAACCTCAACTCCTTGCCCGATGGGCGAGGCCACGATCTAGCCCTTAACTTCCGTTAACCGACTAGTAATAAGCACACCGATATGCAAACCAAATTTATTTAATTAAGAACTGCAACTGGGTTCATTCAACACTTAAAGAATCATCCTCGTCCGACCATCTAGAGTTTAGTTCATGACCGACGAGGGACACACGAAACAGACACTAACGAATGACCCATGATCAATAAAACAAAGATGAAAAATAGAAAACGAAAGCTTGATGGAATTTCGATGGCGTGGTTGAGGTCCCTGTCACGTACCACTCCACGTCTTCTTCGTTCGTCTCACCGCAGAAAGGAATTCAGGCGGTCTGGAAGTCTCATGCTCTTGTGAAATCTCTCACTCTTCTCTTGAGTCTACGCGAAAGTCGAATCTTGTTCTAGGGCTCTCCGACTCTGTTAGGGTTGGCTCTGCTGTTTCCTTTTATAATCAGTCCTTTCTTGCAGCGCAAGTTCCAACGAGTTGGGCCTTTTCTAATCTGTCGGAATCTATCATATCTTTGGATCCGAGTAGATTGCTGCTATTGATTCTGCGGGATTCTTCAAATCTTTCAGTTTCGATCCTCCGAATCTTCTCTTCTATTATGTCAGCAACATATATGTAATGATCCCTTTATTTTATTCCTGAAATCATATGGGTAAAAAGGTCAGAAAACATATCGCATAGCATTGCTTCCTCTACTCTGCTATAGCATTCAGGATGCCTTGTATTGCACTTCAAATCGCTGTCAGAATGCTATAGCATCGTATCGGCTCGCTATTCGATTTCTCTTAAAAACAAAGCAATTTGTTCCATTCCCAAAGACATGCAAATGATTTCTACTCTTTAGTCCCTATATCATGAATGTATGCCTTTTTGCTTAGATTATCTATAGTTGAGCTTGGATTTAACATTCAATTCATCTAATTAGTATAAGGAAAACATGGTATTATTTGTGCTCATCAACTACTGATACCCTTTGTGACGACGCCTCTTTTGCTTAATAGTTGTGATTTACCTATAAAGAGCTCATCTTTCTCTGTTCTTGATTTTTAGGTGCATTCTGTAGTGTATGCGCAACTTGCCTCCAACCAACCTAGAGCCTTACGATCCTGAAATAGAACGCACCTACAAGCAAAGGCGCAGAAGGCAGAAGCGAAGAAGTCAATCTGACCCAGCAAGCATGGCAGATATACCTGATAATCACGAGCGGGATCAACGAGAGCGCATAGTAATAAACAGGGATAACCAGGTCCCTCCACCTCCAAACCCAGATGTGAACAAGGCCATCATGGAATTCGGGGTTCCAGATCTAAACAAGCTGAACTCGGCCATCACACCACCAACCTTCAACGTTGGACACTTTGAAATTAAAGGTGTCATGCTTCAGATGCTGAATGCAGCCGGGCAGTTTGGAGGACTTCCTTCCGAAGATCCGCACCTTCATCTCAAAACCTTCATGGAGGTGTGTGATTCTTTTGTGATTCCTGGCATACCTCCCGACGCCGTCCGGATTAAGTTATTTCCCTCTCGCTAAGGGACAAAGCTCGGACGTGTCTTAACTACCTACACCGCTAATTCCATCACCACATGGAATGATCTGGAAAGTAAGTTCTTACTCAAATTTTTTCCACCTACTAAGAACACTCAACTCAGAGGGGACATCACCAACTTCCAGTAAAAACCTGGTGAATCTATTTACGAAGCCTGGGGCAGATTCAAGGATCTTCTAAGAAGATGCCCCCAGCACGGACTGTGTGAATAGGTCCAGTTAGAAACATTCTACAGAGGTCTCGATGGACAAACAAGATCAATTGTAGACGCCTCCTCGGGAGGATCCATCCTAATGAAGTCTTATGAAGAGGCCCACAATTTACTGGAACGCATGGCCATGAACAGTCATCAGTGGGCAGCAGACAGAGCTACATCCTCCCAAACTGTTGCAGGGATACATGAACTAGATACCATGACTGCTCTCACTGCTCAAGTTTCATCTCTGACCAATATGGTGAAAGGACTGACCCTTCTACCAAGCAACACGTCGCTACAACCATCTCAGGTAGCTTGTGTGTACTGTGGCGGAGAGCACCCTTACTCTCAGTGCTCTGCTAACCCTGAATTGGTAAACTTTGTCAACAACTTTAACAGGGGCAGCAACACCAATAATCTGTACTCAAATACATACAACCCTGGATGGAGGCAGCATCCTAACTTCTCATGGAATTCTCAAGGGTCACAAGCATAGGACAATCATAAGGCCCACAATACTCAAACCGAACATCAAACCCACCAAGGTTTACCCACCAAGCACGGCAGCAGGGTGGTGAGTCAGACCTGCAGCACTCTATGTTGACCCTTCTGAAGGACTATGTGGCAAAGAACGATGCAATCATCCAGAATAAGCAAGTGACCTTGAGGAATCTTGAAACTCAAGTGGGACAACTAGCAACAACTTTGAACAACAAACCCTCAGGAATGCTAAATTTAATCCAACACGGGTAAAAGTGTCCAGATTCATTGAATCTCAGATTAATCTGAGATTAAATGAATGCTAAATTTAATCTAGGATATATATATATATATGTATATATATATATGTATATATATGTATCAAATTTGAAATTAATATATTTAAAACTTCTCTTCTTTCATAAGATGTTTCTTCTAATCTTCTAACTTCAATTCTAAATTCCATTGTTCTTCCTTCCCACCATTGCAAAACATTTCCAACAAAACTTGCTTCTACTATCATATTTACGATTCTTTGGTTCTATTCTTCTATTTATTAATGCTATTAATTGTGATTTTTTCCATTCTTCTATCCTTTTTTCATTATCTAAATTACAATCTAAATCTAACCTCTTTCATACGGAATACTTTTACGAGAGAGTAAAAAGTCTCTCCGACCTTCCTCCTTCGAGACCACATTCGGCAAGACAAATGACCTTCCTTCGTTTCCTACTGGAGGCGTAATCTAAAACTTGATTTTATGGCTCTTATATGATCATAACCAAACCTTAGCCTTATTTGAGCAAATAACCATGTGTGTCTTACAGGACCATAACTAATAAATTGCTTGATAATATTACTCACTAATTTGATCCCCTTAGAAAATTAAAAGGACATACCTTAAACTTGTTCCACATATATTTGAAATATGCTTCAAAAAAGGAAATGATTAAACTGCTAGAATTTTATTTCTTAAGTGAATCTGGGTACAATGAGAGTAGCAAGTGATATTTCAAACTGGGTGTGTTGCTCGATGATTTACAATGAAGTGTTACATGGCTTTTATAGACAGTCGGCATATTAGACAAATTCTAAAAATAAATCTTCAGACAACAATTCAAAATGCAATAAACAAGCAGAATAAGGTAAACTTGAACAATATCAACAGAAAAGGGATCAAACTTTGGTTTCATATTATCATTAATTCACCAAATACGATACCATATAAGCGAACGGCCGGGTTATATGCTCAAATATAGAGAAGATATGGGTATGACGATACTATAACCAACCATCAAGCTTCGGGGTTGACCAAACATGATCCGGGTCATGGAAGGATACTGTCCTCTTTCATACGGGAATACTTTTACAGTATATGTATTAAATTTGAAATTAATATATATTAATATTATTAATGGAGATTATAATATTATTATATATAATATTTGTTTTGTATTTAATTTATTTGATAAATTAAATATCCTAAACAAATAGAGATATTGTAACTCATTTAATTTCGAATAAAGATATCACATATTTATTTAATATTAAATTGAGATATAGTATCTCATATTTAATTTAAATAGATGGATATTATTTCTCGGATTTAATTTATAGAGATAAATTAAATCAAAAGGCTTTTAATTTGAATTAAATAAATGCATTAGATTAAATCTATAAGATAGATTTAATTAATATGTTTTTTTTAATTCAAATTTGAAATTCAAATTTCGGATCTGGTTTTAATTGGATTAAATAAAAACGTTACATTAGATCTGATAGATTTAATTGACATTTATTTAATCCATATATTTGAAATTCTGAATATTCGCCGAGAGGTTTTAGAAAAACCTACGGGAGTTTCATTCAAGCATATTTCAGAAAACCGCAAGAGAAACCCTAGAGGTGATTTTGAGAGAGACGCACAAGAGGCGCTAGCACGCTGCCGTAGCCGTGTGCAAGGATTGTTCGTGTGGATACCGGTGGAGGAAGACGATCCTACAAGTCGTCTTCTGCTGATCGATGAGGTAGCCCACCTGTTCAAGGAAGAACGTGACGTGGACGAATTCTTCAAAGGTAATTTCGGATTCCCTAGCCTAGGTTTAAATGCACCTGAGTGATCCTCAGGACGGGATTCGCAAGTTTTTTAATCCGCTGCGTTGTACGGATTCCAACAAGAACCCCCAATGGAAGGATTGATTTGAGCCTAATTGTTTTATTCTGTGTGCATGTCTGCTAGCCTATGTTTGATCCTTGATTTGTCTTAGTTCTTTAATAAACTATCTGGCATATGAGTTTGAAGTTCATAGGATAAAGGCATTCATGTCATACCCATTATTCTCATACACAACTCATTTATCATAGTCTCCATGTTGCCACCCCTTTGAGCCACACAAGTATGCTATTACAGACCTAGTAAGATAGAAAAATTAGAAGAAAACTGTGAAAAATGCTATGGCAGAGTGCTCCCATGAAATGCTGTAGAAAGAGCTATTTGTGTGCTGAAAAAAAAGAGAGAAATAAGGAAATTAGAAGAAGAAAGGAAAAGACCTAGAATAAAGAACAACAAGAATTACTAGGTTCAAGGAGAAACACTCGGCTGAAGCTAAAAGATTTGTCTACCGGATCTGCTATAGCATCCACCTCCATTTCCCATCTCAAAACACTAGGCCATCCTCACATTATAAACCAAGAAGTCCTTTGGATGAACGAATACTCAGATGCTAGGAAGCAATCTTAGAACTTCGACAAGGCTATGGATCTTCTGGGCTCGTTCGACAAAAGAGAGACTAAAATCCCCTGGGTGAGCGATCGTAAACACCGACCTTGAGAGCCCCTTGAGACTTCCTCATCTAAGCAATACCACACATTTTGAGCAGTTGGCACTGGGCAGTGGGATTGCCGAATGGGGGATGAGTTTTTGTTCGCTTTATTTTATTTTGCCCAGGAGTGCAAAAAGCTAAGTGTGGGGGTATTTGATGAGCACAAATCATACTATGTTTTCCCTATACTTTATGACTGAATTGAATGGTAAATATAAACTTAATTGTGAACAAACCAAGCAAAAAGGCATATATTCATGATATAGGGACTGAAGGATAGAAATCATTTGCATGTGCTAAAAACGGGGCAACTTACATGGTTTTTAAGAAGAACGTATAGCAGAGCTGATACAATGCTATAGCATTCTGACAGCAACTCGAAGTGCAATACAAGACATCACGAAGGCTATAGCAAAGTAGAGGACGCAATGCTATGCGGCATATTTTCTGACCTTTTTACCTAGGTGATTTCAGGAATAAAAGAAAAGGGCGAAACAATAGATGGATTGCTGATATCACAGAATAGAAGATGCGAAGGATCGAAACTAAAAGATTTGAAGAATCCCGCAGGATTAGCAGAAGCAATCTACTCGGATTAAGAGATGTGATAGATCTCAACATATTAGGAAAGGCCCAGCTTGCTGTAACTTACGCCGCAAGAAAAGCTTGTTTATAAAAGGAAACAGCGGAGCCAACCCGAGGAGAGTGGAGAGCCCTAGAACGAGATTCTACTTTCGGCAGACTCAAGAGAGGAAGGAGAGATTTCACAAGAGCACGAGATTCCCAGGACAACCCAGCATCTTTCCCTGCAGTACGACGGAACGAAGAAGACGTGGAGTGGTGACGTGACAGGGCCGCATCCATGCCGTTGGAACTCCGCCAAAGCTTTCTGTTTTCCCTTTTTTTTTTTTTTTTGGTTTTTCGATCATGGGTCATTCGTTAGTGTCGGTTTTGTGTTTCCTCGTCGGTCATGAACTGATTTTCATATGGGCGGACGAGGATGATCCCTTAAGTTGTTAAATGAACCTAGTTGCAAGTTCTTAATTCAATAAGTTTGGTTTGCTTATCGATGCATTAATTACTAGTCGATTAACGGAAGTTAAGGGCTAGATTTGTGGCCTCGGCTTCGGGCAAGGAGTTGAGGTTAGACCTCGAGAAACTTGATGTTTGCTAGGCGGCCGTGCACGGCTTGACCTATTATTGTAGGCTTCAGGAATGGGTCTACCTCTCATAACCATAACACCCTGAGCATAAAGCAGATCTGACTAGAAAGTTGCCATAGGAATATGGAAGGAGTATAGTTAGCGTCATATGTATCGAACACGGAAGCTTCGGTAGACTATCGTGGTGGGTTAACCAAATAGCTTGCGGAAGCTGTGCAGCGTAGATGCTATAGCATTGGGTAGAGCAACTGGGGGACTGATGCACTTAAGGGTGATTATGAGTCCAGCCTAACTTCTTACTGATATCTTCTCAAGTTAATTCCTTCGTTTTCCTTCTACTGTGGCATAACCACAAAAACCCCTCAACCTGATTATATTTATTTTCTACTTGCACAACTATCATAGCAATCGCGCGTCACTCTTTGGTATCTCAGTCTCTGTGGGACGATACTCTACTTACACTTTATTACTTGTTTGACTGGTTCACTTGCCATCAAGAAAATCGACCAACATCAGCCAATATGGAGAAAAAGAGGGGAGAGGCCGAACATTTTAGAAGATAGAGTGAGAGAGAGGTCGGTTGAGAAAGAAAGAAGAGAGAGAAAACACTGTAGAGCCGAATTCACCCCGATCTAGCGTTTCTTGCTCCCGACTCCTTCTCAAAGATTGTTTCCTCTCAGTGAGAGCAATATTTCTAGGGTTTTGGATTCTTCATCAGAGGAGTTTAGTGCCGTTTACAAGGTGGGGGTCTTCGAAATCCGAACCGACTATGGAATCAAATGAGGTTCGTAGGGTCTACACCCCACAAAGGGCGCCACCTTACCTCTAACTATTCCTCAAGCACATTTAGCCCTTTCTCGAACCATAGCTAGCTTGCCCTCAAAGTTCTATTTAGAGTAAATACCCTTTCTGGTCCCTGACAAAAAACGCGATCACCATTTTGGTCCCTTAAAAAAAAGGTCTTTTTTAGTCCATAAAAAGGACGAATAAGGGTCAATTTTTTTAAGGGACCAAAATGGGGTTCGGGTTTTTTGTCAGGGACCAGAAAGGGTATTTACTCTTCTATTTACTTGCTAGCCAAGTTCTCTTTACTTGTTGGCCAAGTTCTTTCTTGTCTCGCCCAACAAGCCCTTGACTTCTATTATTTCCTCTCCTATCTTCATTAAGTTGGCCAACATGGAGCAAAAGAGGGTAGAGGACGAACATAGATGAAGAAAGAGAGAGAGAGAGAGAGAGAGAGAGGGTCGGTTGAGAAAGAAAGAAGAGAGACAAAACACTGTGGAGCCCATTTCACCCCAATGTGGCGTTTCTTGCTTCCGACGCCTTCTCTAACGTTGTTTCCTCTTGTCGAGAGCAACATTTCTACAGTTTTGGATTCTTGAGCATAGTAGTTTAGTGCCGTCTACAAGGTGGAGGTGCTGCCGAAATCAAGAATCGATTATGGAATCAAATAAGGTTCGTAGGGTCTGGATTCCACAAAGGGCGCCACCTTACCTTAAAGTAGTCCTCCAAGCACATCTAGCCCTTTCTCGAACCATAGCTAGCTTTAGAGCTGTCAAAATGGGTCACCCTGGCCCATTAGGCCCTAGCCTGTGTGGGCTAGGGTCAAAAAGCCCGCACGTGCCAAAAAACTATATAACCCTAAGGGTTAGGGCTAGCCCACGGGCCAAAAATCATTTTAGAAAAGGATTATGAAGTGATAACACTTTAAAGGCATAAAGAGTGGTAAGGTCCCCTACAGAGAAGCATCGTTATAGAGAATAGTGGGCTGTGTGCTGGCGATGCACCAAACAGAAGGTATGGGCGACCATATAGGATCTTGTTCCCACTTGCTTTCCAAGAGGACCACCTTCCTTCATTAATTATATATACTGGATCTGGTTGTTATATGAGTAAAGGACATTGACGCAACACAGTTGTAGGAACATTCTTCAGGAATTGCATATTATAACTATCAATAATTGTAGCCATACGAGAGTGGCCATCTTTGGGGATGCTCTGTCCCTAAAGTAAAACCTTATTCTACTCATACTTTTATCCTACGACTAGTTTGAGGAATTAAAATCTTCCCTTTTTTTATTACGTTCAACCAAAGCCTATGCTAAACAAGGGAATCCAATGTATACAGGGACAATTACCTTGAGGGACAGGTGAATTACTAACTGGGCAAAGGCAAATATATAGCTGAATGTAAACCAGCAAGGTGGGTCCATCGCGGCAACTATCACTCCCAAAATATTCCGCTTTGGGGCCATAATGTTGAACGATAAATGCGTTTGGTGAGGAAATTATTAAAGATGCAAGTGATCAATGAGACGTTCTACATTTCACATGGTTTGCCGATGTTGTTGATCGACGAGACGATTCGCAAGGGCATTCCTGTAGAAATGGAAGACTGACGTGTTCCCGCGGCGGCCCTCCGCCATCCTCATGATCTCCTCTCACTGGGACACCGAATTCCCCTGCATCAACATCGTCTCTTGCAACAATACCATCCACGATTTCTATGGCTTCCCCGAATTCATGTTCCAGGTTCATTCTCGTCTCTTCCATTTCAAGTTCCTCAATCCTCAAATCTCTCTCTCGCTCATTAGATTTCTACGCTTTAGGAATTAAACATTGGGCGTTACTTCTTTACCTGACCTCCTCACTGAATATATGATGAAGAACCAAGAGATGGAGAAGAAATCAAAAAATTGTGAAGAAATCGAAAAATTGCAGAAGAAGGACGTAAGAGAGAAATTGGGATATTGAAAAATTAGGTTTTGATTAAAAAAAATAGGGTGGCCCGCGGTTGACCCTATTTACCCAAGAGGAGTGGGGTTTATTTTGGGTTAGGGCCAAAAATAACCCCATTATATGGGGGCTAAAATTGGGAAAAATGAAAATTAAATAAATGAATAAATACCTATTTCTCACACACACACACAATATTAAATTACAAAAATAAAATTGAGGTACGAGAAAAGGAAAAAAAATAAATGAAGCAATACATCTCTATAAACCACAAACACAGTAAACAATTAAATTTAAAACAAGCAAAACAAACCAACAATCAATTACAACAAAAAAACTTGATCTTGGAAAAATGAAAATTAAAAAAATGAATAAATACCTATGTCACACACACACACACAATAATAAATTACAAAAACAAAATTGAGATAGGAATAAAGGAAAAAAATAAATGAATCAATAAATAGCCATAAACCAAACACAGAGTAAACTATTAAATTTAAAACAAGCAAACAAACCAACAATCAATTACAACAAAAAAACTTGATCTTGGAAAAATGAAAATTAAATAAATGGATAAATACCTATGTCACACACACACACAATAATAAATTACACACAAAAAATTGAGATAGGACAAAAGGAAAAAAATGAATAAATACCTATGTCACACACAAATACACAATAATAATAAATTACAAAAATAAAATCGAGGTACAAAAAAGGAAAAACAATAAATGAATAAATAACTATGTCACACACACACAAAAAATAATAAATTATAATAAGAAAATTGAGATAGGAATAAAGGAAAAAAATAAATAAATCAATACATATCTATAAACCACACACAGAGTAAACAATTAAATTTAAAACAAGCAAACAAACCAACAATCAATTACAACAAAAAAATTTGATCATGGAAAAATGAAAATTAAATAAATGAATAAATACCTACGTCACACACACACACACATAACAAATAACAAAAAGAACATTGAGATATGGGAAAAGGAAAAAAATAAATGAATAAATACATATCTATAAACCACACACATAGTAAACAATTAAATTTAAAACAAGCAAACAAACCAACAATCAATTACAACAAAAAAACTTGATCATGGAAAAACGAAAAGTAAATAATTGAATAAATACCTATGTCACACACACACAAAATAACAAAAAGAAAATTGAGATGTGAGAAAAGGAAAAAAATAAATGAATAAATACATCTCTATAAACCACACACTCATTAAACAATTAAATTTAAAACAAGCAAAACAAACCAGCAATCAATTACAACAACAAAACTTGATCTTGGAAAAATGAAAATTAAATAAATGAATAAATACCTATGTCTCACACACACACACAATATTAAATTACACATAGAAATTTGAGATATGAAAAAAGGAAAAAAATGAATAATACCTATGTCTCACACACACACACACACACACACACAAAATAGTAAATTACAAAAAGAAAATTGATGTATGAAAAAAGGAAAAAAATAAATGAATAAATACAAGTCTATAAACCACACACGTAGTAAACACTTAAATTTAAAACAAGTAAACAAACCAACAATCAATTACAACAAAAAAACTTGATCTTGGAAAAATGAAAATTAAATAAATGAATAAATACCTATGTCTCACACACACACAATAATAAATTACACACAGAAAATTGAGATATGAAAAAAGGAAAAAAATGAATAAATACCTATGTAACACAAACACACCCAATAATAAATTACAAAAAGAAAATTGAGGTACGAAAAAGGAAAAAAAAGTGAATAAATACATTTCTATAAACCACACACATAGTAAACAATTAAATTTAAAACAAGCAAACAAACCAACAATCAATTACAACAACAAAACTTGATCATGGAAAAATGAAAATTAAATAAATGAATAAATACCTATGTCACACACACACACAATAACATATAACAAAAAAAATTGAGATATGAGAAAAGGAAAAAAATAAATGAATAAATACATGTCTATAAACCACACACGTGAGAGTAAACAATCAAATTTAAAACAAGCAAAGAAACCAACAATCAATTACAACAACAAAACTTGATCTTGGAAAAATGAAAATTAAATAAATGAATAAATACCTATGTCACACACACACACACACACACACACACACACACACACGAGAAAATAATAAATTACAAAAAGAAAATTGAGGACCAAAAAAGGAAAAAAAATGAATAAATACATGTCTATAAACCACACACAGAGTAAACAATTAAATTTAAAACAAGCAAACAAACCAACAATTAATTACAACAACAAAACTTGATCTTGGAAAAATGAAAATTAAATAAATGGATAAATACCTATGTCACACACACACACAATAAAAATTACACACAGAAAATTGAGATATGAAAAAAAGGAAAAAATGAATAAATACCTATGTCACACGTGATAATAAATTACAAAAAGAAAACTGAGATATGAAAAAAGGAAAAAAAATTAATAAATACCTATGTCACACACACACACACACACAAAATAATAAAAAAAAAAAGAAAATTGAGATATGAAAAAAGGAAAAAAAAATGAATAAAAACTATGTCACACACACACACAAGAAGAAATTTCGAAAAGAAAATTGAGGAACGAAAAAAGGAAAAAAATGAATAAATACCTATGTCACACACACAATAATAAATTACAACAAGAAAATTGAGATAGGAATAAAGGAAAAAAATAAATGAATCAATACATAGCTATAAACCACACACAGAGTAAACACTTAAATTTAAAACAAACAAACAAACCAACAATCAATTAAAACAAAAAAACTTGATTTTGGAAAAATGAAAATTAAATAAATGGATAAATACCTATGTCACACACACACACACACATAATAAATTACACGCCGAAAATTGAGATATGAAAAAAGGAAAAAAGAAAAAGAAAAAGAAAAAAAAACTATGTCACACACAAACACACAATAAGAAATTACACACAGAAAATTGAGGTATGAAAAACGGAAAAAAAAATGAATATATACCTATGTCACTCACACACACACAATAATAAATTATAAAAAGAAAATTGAGGTAGGAATAAAGGAAAAAAATGAATAAATACCTATGTCACACACACATAATAATAAAAATGAAAATTACACACACACACACAATAATGAATAAATACCTAAGTCTCACACACACACACACACACACGCAATATAAATTACAAAAAGAAAATACCTATGTCTCTCACACACACACACACAGACACAATAATAAATTACAAAAAGAAAATTGAGGTACGAAAAAAGAAAAAAATAAATGAATAAATACATGTCTATAAAATACACACAGAGTAAACAATTAAATTTAAAACAAGCAACCAAACCAACAATCAATTACAACAAAAAACTTGATCTTGGAAAAATGAAAATTAAATAAATGAATAAATACCTATGTCTCACACACACACAAAATAATCAATTACACACAGACAATTGAGATATGAAAAAAGGAAAAAAAAAATGAATAAATACCTATGTCACACACACACACACAATAATAAATTAGAAAAATAAAATTGAGTTAGGAAAAAAGGAAAAAAATGAATAAATACATCTCTATAAACCACACATACAATAAAAAATTAAATTTAAAGCAAGCAATTAAACCAACAATCAATTACAACAAAAAAACTTGATCATGGAAAAACGAAAAATTAAGTAAATGAATAAATACCTATGTCACACACACACACAATAACATATAACAAAAAGGAAAAATGAGATAGGAATAAAGGAAAAAAATAAATGAATCAATACATAGCCATAAACCACACACAGAGTAAACACTTAAATTTAAAAAAAGCAAACAAACCAACAATCAATTACAACAAAAGAACTTGATCTGGGAAAAATGAAAATTAAATAAATGAATAAATACTTATGTCACAAACACACACACAATAAAAAATTACACACAGAAAATTGAGATGTGAAAAAAGGAAAAAAAAAAAAGAATAAATACCTATGTCTCACACACACACACAATAAGAAATTAGAAAAATAAAATTGAGGTAGGAAAAAAGGAAAAAAAATGAATAAATACCTATGTCACACACACACACACACAAATAACAAATAACAAAAAGAAAATTGAGATATGAGAAAAAGAAAAAAAATAAATGAATAAATACATCTCTATAAACTACACACACAGTAAACAATTAAATTTAAAACAAGCAAAACAAACCAACAATCAATTACAACAACAAAACTTGATCTTGGAAAAAGGAAAAAAATAAATGAATAAATACCTATGTCACACACACACACACAATAATAAATAACAAAAAGAAAATTGAGGTACAACAAAGGAAAAAAAATAAATGAATAAATACATGTCTATAAACCACACACAGAGTAAACAATCAAATTTAAAACAAGCAAAGAAACCAACAATCAATTACAACAACAAAACTTGATCTTGGAAAAATGAAAATTAAATAAATGGATAAATACCTATGTCACACACACACACAATAATAAATTACACACAGAAAATTGAGATATGAAAAAAGGGAAAAAATGAATAAATACCTATGTCACACGTGATAATAAATTACAAAAAGAAAATTGAGATATGAAAAAAGGAAAAAAAATTAATAAATACCTATGTCACACACACACACACAATAATAAAAAACAAAAAGAAAATTGAGATATGAAAAAAGAAAATTGAGATATGAAAAAAGGAAAAAAAATGAATAAAAACCTATGTCACACACACACACAAGAAGAAATTTCGAAAAGAAAATTGAGGTACGAAAAAAGGAAAAAAAATAAATGAATAAATACATATCTATAAACCACACACATAGTAAACAATTAAATTTAAAACAAGCAAACACACCAACAATCAATTACAACAAAAAAACTTGATCTTGGACAAATGAAAATTAAATAAATGCATAAATACCTATGTTTCACACACACACACAATAATAAATTACACACAGAAAATTGAGATATGAAAAAAAGGAAAAAAAAAGAATAAATACCTATGTCACACATACACACACAAAATAATAAATTACAAAAATAAAATTGAGGTACGAAAAAAAGGAAAAAAATGAATAAATACCTATGTCACACACACACACAATAATAAATTACAACAAGAAAAATGAGATAGGAATAAAGGAAAAAAATAAATGAATCAATACATAGCCATAAACCACACATAGAGTAAACATTTAAATTTAAAAAAAGCAAACAAACCAACAATCAATTACAACAAAAGAACTTGATCTTGGAAAAATGAAAATTAAATAAATGAATAAATACCTATGTCACACACACACACAAAATAAAAAATTACACACAGAAAATTGAGATGTGAAAAAAGAAAAAAAAAAAAAAAAAGAATAAATACCTATGTCTCACACACACACACACACAATAAGAAATTAGAAAAATAAAATTGAGGTAGGAAAAAAGGGAAAAAAAATAAATAAAGACCTATGTCACACACACACACACACAATAACAAATAACAAAAAGGAAATTGAGATATGGGAAAAAGACAAAAAATAAATGAATAAATACATCTCTATAAACTACACACACAAGTAAACAATTAAATTTAAAACAAGCAAAACAAACCAACAATCAATTACAACAACAAAACTTGATCTTGGGAAAAGGAAAAAAATAAATGAATAAATACCTATGTCACACACACACACACAATAATAAATAACAAAAAGAAAATTGAGGTACGAAAAAAGGAAAAAAAATAAATAAATGAATAAATACATGTCTATAAACCACACACAGAGTAAACAATCAAATTTAAAACAAGCAAAGAAACAAATAATCAATTACAACAACAAAACTTGATCTTGGAAAAATGAAAATTAAATAAATGGATAAATACCTATGTCACACACACACACAATAATAAATTACGCACAGAAAATTGAGATATGAAAAAGGGAAAAAAATGAATAAATACCTATGTCACACGTGATAATAAATTACAAAAAGAAAACTGAGATATGAAAAAAGGAAAAAAATTAATAAATACCTATGTCACACACACACACACAAATAATAAAAAACAAAAAGAAAATTGAGATATGAAAAAAGGAAAAAAATGAATAAAAACCTATGTTACACACACACACAACAAGAAATTTAGAAAAGAAAATTGAGGAACGAAAAAAGGAAAAACAAAATGAATAAATACATATCTATAAACCACACATACGAGTAAACAATTAAATTTAAAACAAGCAAACACACCAACAATCAATTACAACAAAAAAACTTGATCTTGGAGAAACGATTATTAAATAAATGAATAAATACCTATGTTTCACACACACACACACAATGATAATAAATTACACACAAAAAATTGAGATATGAAAAAAGGAAAAAAAAGAATAAATACCTATGTCACACACACACACACAAAAAAATAATAAATTACAAAAATAAAATTGAGGTAGGAAAAAAGGAAAAAAAAATGAATAAATACATATTTATAAACCACACACATAGTAAACAATTAAATTTAAAACAAGCAAACAAACCAACAATCAATTACAACAAAAAAACTTGATCATGGAAAAACGGAAATTAAATAAATGAATAAATACCTATGTCACACACACACAAAATAACAAATAACAAAAAGAAAATTGAGATATGAGAAAAGGAAAGAAAATAAATGAATAAATACATCTCTATAAACCACACACACAGTAAACAATTAAATTTAAAACAAGCAAAACAAACCAACAATCAATTACAAAAAAAAAAAAAAAAAAAAAAACTTGATCTTGGAAAAATGAAAATTAAATAAATGAATAAATAAATACATATGTTTCACACACACACACAATAATAAATTACACACAAAAAATTGAGATATGAAAAAAGGAAAAAAAAAGAATAAATACCTATGTCACACACACAATAATAAATTACAATAATAAAATTGAGGTACAAAAAAAGGAAAAAAAATGAATAAATACCTATTTCACACACACACACAATAATAAATTACAACAAGAAAAATGAGATAGGAATAAAGGAAAAAAATAAATGAATCAAAACATAGCCATAAACCACACACAGAGTAAACACTTAAATTTAAAAAAAGCAAACAAACCAACAATCAATTACAACAAAAGAACTTGATCTGGGAAAAATGAAAATTAAATAAATGAATAAATACCTATGTCACAGACACACACACAATAAAAAATTACGAACAGAAAATTGAGATGTGAAAAAAGGAAAAAAAAAGAATAAATACCTATGTCTCACACACACACACACAATAAGAAATTAGAAAAATAAAATTGAGGTAAGAAAAAACGGAAAAAAAATGAATAAATACTTATGTCACACACACACACACACAAAAAAAATTACACACAAGAAAATTGAGATGTGAAAAAAGGAAAAAAAAAAGAATAAATACCTATGTCTCACACACACACACACAATAAGAAATTAGAAAAATAAAATTGAGGTAGGAAAAAAGGGAAAAAAATGAATAAATACCTATGTCACACACACACACACAATAATAAATTACAACAAGAAAATTGAGATAGGAATAAAGGAAAAAATAAATGAATCAATACATATCTATAAACCACACACACAGTAAACATTTAAATTTAAAACAAACAAACAAACAATCAATCAATTACAACAAAAAAACACGATCATGGAAAAATGAAAATTAAATAAATGAATAAAGACCTATGTCACACACACACACAATAATAAATTACAAAAAAAAATTGAGATATGAAAAAAGGAAAAAAAAAATGAATAAATACCTATGTCACACACACAATAATAAATTACAAAAATAAAATTGAGGTACGAAAAAAAGGAAAAAAATAAAATGAATAAATACCTATGTCACACACACACAAAAACACTTAAATTTAAAAAAAGCAAACAAACCAACAATCAATTACAACAAAAAAACTTGATCTTGAAAAATGAAAATTAAATAAATGAATAAATACCATATGTCACACACACACACACAATAAAAAATTACAACAATAAATTAGATGTGAAAAAAGAATAAATACCTATGTCTCACACACACACACACAAATAAGAAATTAGAAAAATAAAATTGAGGTAAGAAAAAACGGAAAAAAATGAATAAATACTTATGTCAAACACACACACGATAAAAAATTACACACAGAAAATTGAGATGTGAAAAAAGGAAAAAAGAAAGAAAGAATAAATACCTATGTCTCACACACACACACACACAATAAGAAATTAGAAAAATAAAATTGAGGTAGGAAAAAAGGAAAAAAATAAATGAATAAATACCTATGTCACACACACACACACAATAACAAATAACAAAAAGAAAATTGAGATATGAGAAAAGGAAAAAAATAAATGAATAAATACATCTCTATAAACCACACACAGAGTAAACATTTAAATTTAAAACAAGCAAAACAAACCAACAATCAATTACAACAAAAAAACTTGATCTTGGAAAAATGAAAATTAAATAAATGAATAAATACCTATGTTTCACACACACACACAATAATAAATTACACACAAAAAATTGAGATATGAAAAAAAATAAATAATAAATACCTATGTCACGCACACACAGACACAATAATAAATTACAAAAATAAAATTGAGATATGAAAAAAGGAAAAAAAAAGAATAAATACCTATGTCACACACACACACAATAATAAATTACAACAAGAAAAATGACATAGGAATAAAGGAAAAAAATAAATGAATCAAAACATAGCCATAAACCACACATAGACTAAACACTTAAATTTAAAAAAAAGCAAACAAACCAACAATCAATTACAACAAAAGAACTTGATCTTGGAAAAATGAAAATTAAATAAATGAATAAATACCTATGTCACACACACACACACAATAAAAAATTACAAACAGAAAATTGAGATGTGAAAAAAGGAAAAAAAAATGAATAAATACCTATGTCTCACAAACACACACAATAAGAAATTAGATAAAATTGTAAGAAAAAGGGAAAAAAAAAGAATAAATACCTATGTCTCACACACACACACACACACACAATAAGAAATTAGAAAAATAAAATTGAGGTAAGAAAAAAGGGAAAAAAATGAATAAATACCTATGTCACACACATACACACAATAATAAATTACAACAAGAAAATTGAGATAGGAATAAAGGAAAAAAATAAATTAATCAATACATAGCCATAAACCACACACAGAGTAAACACTTAAATTTAAAACAAGCAAACAAACCAACAATCAATTACAACAAAAAAACTTGATCATGGAAAAATGAAAATTAAACAAATGAATAAATACCTATGTCACACACACACACACAAATAACAAATAAAAAAAGAAAATTGAGATATGAGAAAAAGAAAAAAATAAATGAATAAATACATCTTTATAAACTACACACACAAGAAACAATTAAATTTAAAACAAGCAAAACAAACCAACAATCAATTACAACAACAAAACTTGAACTTGGAAAAAGGAAAAAAAATAAATGAATAAATACCTATGTCACACACACACACACACACACAATAATAAATAACAAAAAGAAAATTGAGGAACGAAAAAAAGGAAAAAAAAAAAATGAATAAATACATGTCTATAAACCACACACAAATAAACAATCAAATTTAAAACAAGCAAAGAAACAAACAATCAATTACAACAACAAAACTTGATCTTGGAAAAATGAAAATTAAATAAATGGATAAATACCTATGTCACACACACACACACAATAATAAATTACACACATAAAATTGAGATATGAAAAAAGGGAAAAAAATGAATAAATACCTATGTCACACGTGATAATAAATTACAAAAAGAAAAAATTAATAAATACTGAGATATGAAAAAAAAGAAAAAAAATTAATAAATACCTATGTCACACACACACAAGAAGAAATTTCGAAAAGAAAATTGAGGTACGAAAAAAGGAAAAAAAATAAATGAATAAATACATATCTATAAACCACATACAGAGTAAACAATTAAATTTAAAACAAGCAAACACACCAACAATCAATTACAACAAAAAAACTTGATCTTGGAGAAATGAAAATTAAATAAATGAATAAATACCTATGTCACACGCACACACACACAATAATAAATTACAAAAAGAAAATTGAGCTAGCAAAAAAGGAAAAAAATAAATGAATAAATACATGTGTATAAACCACACACAGAATAAACAATTAAATTTAAAACAAGCAAAAAACCAACAATCAATTACAACAAAAAAACTTGATCTTGGAAAAATGAAAATTAAATAAATGCATAAATACCTATGTGTCACACACACACACAATATTAAATTACACACAGAAAATTGAGATATGAAAAAAAGGAAAAAAATGAATAAATACCTATGTCACACACATACACAATAATAAATTACAAAAATAAAATTGAGGTAGGAAAAAAGGAAAAAAATAAATGAATAAATACATATCTATAAACCACACACACAGTAAACAATTAAATTTAAAACAAGTAAACAAACCAACAATCAATTACAACAAAAAACTTGATCTGGGAAAAATGAAAATTAAATAAATGAATAAATACCTATGTCTCACACACACACACAATAACAAATTACACACAAAAAATTGAGATATGAAAAAAGGAAAAAAAAAGAATAAATACCTATGTCTCACACACACACACAATAAGAAATTAGAAAAATAAAATTGAGGTAGGGAAAAAGGGAAAAAAATGAATAAATACCTATGTCTCACACACACACACAAACACACTAATAAATTACATCAAGAAAATTGAGATAGGAATAAAGAAAAAAATAAATGAATCAATACATAGCCATAAACCACACACAAAGTAAACACTTAAATTGAAAAAAAGCAAACAAACCAACAATCAATTACAACAAAACAACTTGATCTCGGAAAAATGAAAATTAAATAAATGAATAAATACCTATGTCACACACACACACACAATAATAAATTACACACATAAAATTGAGATATGACAAAAGAAAAAATGAATAAATACCTATGTCACACACACACACACAATAATAAATTACAACAAGAAAATTGAGATAGGAATAAAGGAAAAAAATAAATTAATCAATACATAGCCATAAACCACACACACAGTAAACACTTAAATTTAAAACAAGCAAACAAACCAACAATCAATTACAACAAAAGAACTTGATCTTGGAAAAATGAAAATTAAATAAATGAATAAATACCTATATCATACGTGATAATAAATAACAAAAATAAAATTGAGATATGAAAAAAGGAAAAAAAATGAATAAATACATGTCTATAAACCACACACAGAGTAAACAATCAAATTTAAAACAACCAAAGAAACCAACAATCAATTAAAACAACAAAACTTGATCTTGAAAAAATGAAAATTAAATAAATGAAAAATACCTATGTCACACACACACACACTAATAAATTACAAAAATAAAATTGAGATAAAAAAAGGAAAAAAATAAATGAATAAATACCTATGTCACACACACACACAATAATAAATTACAACAAGAAAATTGAGATAGGAATAAAGGAAAAAAATAAATGAATCAATAATAAATTTAAATTTAAAACAAGCAAACAAACCAAAATCAATTAAACAAAAAAAACTTGATCTTGAAAAATAAAAAAATAAATGAATAAATACCTATGTCATACGTGATAATAAATAACAAAAAGAAAATTGAGATATGAAAAAAGGAAAAAAATGAATAAATACCTATGTCACACACACACACAATAATAAATTGCAAAAAGAAAATTGAGGTACGAAAAAAAGGAAAAAAAATAAATGAATAAATACATGTCTATAAACCACACACAAGTAAACAATCAAATTTAAAACAAGCAAAGAAACCAACAATCAATTACAACAACAAAACTTGATCTTGGAAAAATGAAAATTAAATAAATGAAAAATACGAATGTCACACACACACACACACACTAATAAATTACAAAAATAAAATTGAGGTACAAAAAAAGGAAAAAAATAAATGAATAAATACCTATGTCACAAACGCACACACAATAATAAATTACAAAAATAAAATTGAGGTACGAAAAAAGGAAAAAAAATAAATGAATAAATACATGTCTATAAACAACACACAGAGTAAACATTTAAATTTAAAACAAGCAAACAAACCAACAATCAATTACAACAACAAAACTTGATCTTGGAAAAATGAAAATTAAATAAATGAATAAATACCTATGTCACACAAACACACACACAATAATAAATTACAACAAGTAAATTGAGATAGGAATAAAGGAAAAAAATAAATGAATTAATACCTATGTCACACACACACACAATAATAAATTACAACAAGAAAATTGAGATAGGAATAAAGGAAAAAAATAAATGAATCAATACATAGCCAAAAACCACACACAGAGTAAACACTTAAATTTAAAACAAGCAAACAAACCAACAATCAATTACAACAGAAAAACTTGATCTTGGAAAAATGAAAATTAAATAAATGAATAAATTCCTATGTCATACGTGATAATAAATAACAAAAAGAAAATTGAGATATGAAAAAAGGAAAAAAAATGAATAAATACCTATGTCACGCACACACACACACAATAATAAATTACAAAAAGAAAATTGAGGTACGAAAAAAGGAAAAAAAATAAATGAATAAATACATTTCTATAAACCACACACAGAGTAAACACTTAAATTTAAAACAAGCAAACAAACTAACAATCAATTACAACAAAAAAACATGATCTTGGAAAAATGAAAATTAAATAAATGGATAAATACTTATGTCACATAGACACAAAATAATAAATTACACACAGAAAATTGAGATATGAAACAAGTGAAAAAATGAATAAATACCTATGTCACACACACACACACAAAATAATAAATTTCAAAAATAAAATTGAGGTACGAAAAAAGGAAAAAAATAAATGAATAAATACCTATGTCACACACACACACAAAATAATAAATTACAAAAAGAAAATTGACGTACGAAAAAAGAAAAAAATAAATGAATAAATACATTTTTATAAACCACACACAGAGTAAAATATTAAATTTAAAACAAGCAAACAAACCAACAATCAATTACAACAAAAATCTTGATATAGGAAATATGAAAAAAATTAAATCAACAACTCCATATGTCTCACACTCAAACACCAATAAATTACAACAAGAAAATTGAGATAGGAATAAAGGAAAAAAATAAATAAATAAATACATATCTATAAACCACACACAGAGTAAAATATTAAATTTAAAACAAGCAAACAAACGAACAATGAATTACAACAACAAAAACTTGGTCATGGAAAAATGAAAATTAAATAAATGAATAAATATCTATGTCACACACACACACAATAACAAACAACAAAAAGAAAATTGAGATATGAGAAAAGGAAAAAAATAAATGAATAAATACATGTCTATAAACCACACACAGAGTAAACAATTAAATTTAAAAAAGCAAAACAAACCAACAATCAATTACAACAACAAAACTTGATCTTGGAAAAATGAAAATTAAATAAATGCATAAATACGTATGTCACACACACACACACACAAAATAACAAATAACAAAAAGAAAATTGAGATATGAGAAAAGGAAAAAAAATGAATAAATATATCTCTATAAACCACACACACAGTAAACAATTAAATTTAAAACAAGTAAAACAAACCAACAATCAATTACAACAACAAAACTTGATCTTGGAAAAATGGAAATTAAATAAATGCATAAATACCTATGTCTCACACACACACACACACACACAAAATTACACAAATAACAAATAACAAAAAAAAAATGAGATATGAGAAAAGGAAAAAAATAAATGAATAAATACATCTCTATAGACCACAAACACAGTAAACAATTAAATTTAAAACAAGCAAAATAAACCAACAATCAATTACAACAACAAAACTTGATCTTGGAAATCTGAAAATTAAATAAATGAATAAATACCTATGTCACACACACACACAATAACAAATAACAAAAAGAAAATTAAGATATGAGAAAAGGAAAAAAATTAAATGAATAAATACATCTCTATAAACCACACACAGAGTAAACAATTAAATTTAAAAAAAGCAAACAAACCAACAATCAATTACAACAAAAAAAAGTTGATCTTGGAAAATTGAAAATTAAATAAATGGATAAATACCTATGTCACACACACACACAAAATATAAAATTACACACAGAAAATTGAGATATGAAAAAAGGAAAAAAATGAATAAATACCTATGTCACACACACACACACAAAAAATAATAAATTTGAAAAATAAAATTGAGGTACGAAAAAAAAGGAAAAAAATGAATAAATACATGTTTATAAACCACACACGAGTAAAATATTAAATTTAAAACAAGCAAACAAACCAACAATCAATTACAACAAAAAAACTTGATCATGGAAAAACAAAAATCAAATAAACGAATAAATACCTATGTCTCACACACACACAATAACAAACAACAAAAAGAAAATTGAGATAGGAAAAAAAAGGAAAAAATAAATGAATAAATAAATATCTATAAACCACACACAATTAGTAAACAATTAAATTTAAACCAAGCAAAAAAACCAACAAATCAATTAGAACAAAAAAACTTGATCATGGAAAAATGAAAATTTAATAAATGAATAAATACAATCTATAAACCACACACGAGTAAAATGTTAATATAAACAACACATACAGTAAACAATTAAATTTAAAACAAGCAAAACAAACCAACAATCAATTACAACAACAAAATTTGATATTGGAAAAATGAAAATTAAATAAATGCATAAATACCTATGTCACACACACACACACACACACACAACAATAATAAATTACACATAGAAAATTGAGGTACGAAAAAAGGAAAAAAATAAATGAATAAATACCTATGTCACACACACACACACACAATAATAAATTACAAAAAGAAAATTGAGGTACGAAAAAAGAAAAAAAATAAATGAATAAAAACATTTTTATAAACCACACACAGAGTAAAATATTAAATTGAAAACAAGCAAACAAACCAACAATCAATTACAACAAAAATCTTGATATAGGAAATATGAAAAAAATTAAATCAACAACTCCATATGTCTCACACACACAAGATAATAAATTACAAAAAGAAAATTGAGATAGGAATAAAGGAAAAAAATAAATGAATAAATACATATCTATAAACCACACACAGAGTAAAATATTAAATTTAAAACAAGCAAACAAACCCACAATGAATTACAACAAAAAAACTTGGTCATGGAAAAATGAAAATTAAATAAATGGATAAATACCTATGTCACACACACAATAATAAATTACACACAGAAAATTAAGATATGAAAAAAGAAAAAAAATGAATAAATACCTATGTCACACACACACACACACACACACACACACACCCACACAAAATAATAAATTTGAAAAATAAAATTGAGGTACGAAAAAAGGAAAAAATAAATGAATAAATACATTTTTATAAACCACACACAAAGTAAAATATTAAATTTAAAAGAAGCAAACAAACCAACAATCAATTACAACAAAAAAACTTGATCATGGAAAAACAAAAATTAAATAAACGAATAAATACCTATGTCACACACACACACAATAACAAATAAAAAAAAGAAAATTGAGATATGAGAAAAGGAAAAAAAATAAATGAATAAATACATCTCTATAAACCACGCACAGAGTAAACAATTAAATTTAAAAAAAAAAAAGCAAACTAACCAACAATCAATTACAACAAAAAAAATTGATCTTGGAAAATTGAAAATTAAATAAATGGATAAATACCTATATCATACACACACACACACACAATAATAAATTACACACAGAAAATTGAGATATGAAAAAAGGAAAAAAATGAATAAATACCTATGTCACACACACACACACAAAATAATAAATTTGAAAAATAAAATTGAGGTACGAAAAAAGGAAAAAAATAAATGAATAAATACATTTTTATAAACCACACACAGAGTAAAATATTAAATTTAAAACAAGCAAACAAACTAACAATCAATTACAACAAAAAAAACTTGATCATGGAAAAAAAAAAAAAAATAAACGAATAAATACCTATGTCACACACACACACAATAACAAACAACAAAAAGAAAATTGAGATAGGAAAAAAGGAAAAAAATAAATGAATAAATAAATATCTATAAACCACACACAATGAGTAAACAATTAAATTTAAACCAAGCAAAAAAACCAACAAATCAATTAGAACCAAAAAACTTGATCATGGAAAAATGAAAATTTAATAAATGAATAAATACATATCTATAAACCACACACAGAGTAAAATATTAATATAAACCACACACACAGTAAACAATTAAATTTAAAACAAGCAAAACAAACCAACAATCAATTACAACCTTGGATTCCTTGTGGAAAATGGATTGAGGAGGGGGATTTTCGTGAAAATCCGATCCCTGTGGAGCAATTGCCCCTTAAAAGCGACAAACCGCCCTCAAAAGGAGCCTCGCCCAATTTGGGGGTCAATCTTGGATTCCGTGTGGAAAATGGATTGAGCGCCTCCCCGTGGAGCAATTGCCCCTTGAAGCGAAAACCGCGTCTACCACTTAGGATTCCTTGTGGGAAAATGATTGAGGAGGGGGATTTTCGTGCAAATCCGATCCCTGTGGAGAAAATGCCCCTCGAAAGCGAAAAAACGCGCTCAAAAGGAGCCTCGAGAAATTTGGTGGCCGAAACACGTGGATTTTGGAAAAGCATCTACCATTTTATATTCCTTGTGGAAAATTGGATTGAGGAGGGGGCTTCCCGTGCAAATCCGAACGGTGTGGAGCAATTGCCCCTTGACAACGACAAACCGCCCTAAAAAGGAGCCTCGCCCAATTTGGGGGTCGAAACGCCTGAATTTCGGAAAAGCGTCTACCACTTAGGATTCCTTGTGGAAAATGGATTGAGGAAGGGGATTTCCGTGAAAATCCGAGCCCTGTGGAGCAATTCCCCTTGAAAGCAACAAACCGTCCTCAAAAGGAGCCTCACCCAATTTGGGGGTCAAAACGCCTGAATTTCGGAAAAGCGTCCACCACTTTGGATTCCTTGTGGAAAATGGATTGAGGAAGAGGATTTCCGTGCAAATCCGAGCCCTGTGGAGTAATTGCCCTTTGAAAGCGAAAACATCCCTCAAAATGAGCCTCGGGAAATTTGGGGGTCGAAACACCTGAATTTTTAAAAAGCGTCTACCACTTTGGATTCCTTGTGGAAAATGGATTGAGGAAGGGGATTTCCGTGCAAATCCGAGCCCTGTGGTGCAATTACCCCATAGACGCGAAAAACAGAAGTCAAAATGAGCCTCGAGCAATTTGGGGGCCGAAACACGTGAGTTTTGGAAAAACATCTACCATTTTATATTCCTTGTGGAAAATTAATTGAGGAGGGGGCTTCCCATTCAAATCCGAGCCCTGTGGAGCAATTGCCTGTTGAAAGCAACAAACCGGCCTCAAAAGGTGCCTCGCCCAATTTGGGGGACGAAACACCTGAATTTCGGAAAAGCGTCGACCACTTTGGATTCCTTGTGGAAAATGGATTGAGGTAGGGGATTTTCGTGCGAATCCGAGCCCTGTGGAGGAATTACCCCTTAGAAGCGAAAAACCACAGTCAAAACGAGCCTCGAGCAATTTGGGGGCCGAAACACGTGAATTTTGGAAAAGCATCTACCATTTTGTATTCCTTCTAGAAAATGGATTGAGGAGGGGGGTTCCCGTTCAAATCCGAGCCCTGTGCAGCAATTGCCCCTTGAAAGCGACAAACTGCCCTCAAAAGGAGCCTCGCCCAATTTGGGGTCGAAACGCCTGAATTTCAGAAAAGCGTCTACCACTTAGGATTCCTTGTGGAAAATGGATTGAGCAAGGGGATTTTCGTGCAAATCCGAGCACTGTGGAATAATTGCCCTTTGAAAGCGAAAACCTCCCTCAAAACGTGCCTCGGGCAATTTGGGGGTCGAAACGCCTGAATTTTGGAAAATCGTCTACCATTTAGGATTCCTTGTGGAAAATAGATTGAGGAAGGGGATTTCCGTGCAAATCCGAGCCCTGTAGAGTAATTGCCCTTTGAAAGCGAAAACCTCCCTGAAAAGGAGCCTCGCCCAATTTGGGGGTCGAAACGCATGAATTTCGGAAAACCATCAACCACCTTGGAGTCCTTGTGGAAAATGGATTGAGCAGGGGGATTTCCGTGCAAATCCGATCCCTATGGAGCAAATGCCGCTTGAAAGCGAAAAACGCACTCAAAAGGAGCCTCGAGCAATTTGGGGGCCGAAACACGTGAATTTTGGAAAAGCATCCACCATTTTATATTCCTTGTGGAAAATGGATTGAGGAAGGGGCTTCCCGTTCAAATCCGAGCCCTGTGGAGCAATTGCCCCTTGAAAGCGACAAACCGCCCTCAAAAGGAGCCTCGCCCAATTTGGGGGTCGAAACGCCTGAATTTCGGAAAAGAGTCTACCACTTAGGATTCCTTGTGGAAAATGGATTGAGGAGGGGGATTTCCGTGAAAATCCGAGCCTTGTGGAGCAATTCCCCTTGAAAGCAACAAACCGTCCTCAAAAGGAGCCTCACCCAATTTGGGGGTCGAAACGCCTGAATTTCGGAAAAGCGTCTACCACTTGGCATTCCGTGTGGAAAATGGATTGAGGAAGGGGATTTTCGTGCAAATCGGAGCCCTGTGGAGTAATTGCCCTTTGATAGCGAAAACCTCCCTCAAAACGAGCCTCGGGCAATTTGGGGGTCGAAACGCCTGAATTTCGCAAAAGCGTCTACCACTTTGGATTCCTTGTGGCAAATGGATTGAGGAAGGGGATTTCCTTGCAAATCCGAGCCCTGTGGAGAATTACCCCTTAGAAGCGAAAAACCGCAACCTCAAAAGAGCCTCGAGCAATTTGGGAACACGTTAATTTTGGAAAAGCATCTCCCATTTTATATTCCTTGTGGAAAATGGATTGAGGAGGGGGCTTCCCGTGAAAATCCGAGCCTTGTGGAGTAATTGCCCTTTGAAAGTGAAAAACCTCCCTCAAAATGAGCCTCGGCCAATTTGGGGGTCGAAACGCCTGAATTTCGGAAAAGCGTCTACCACATTGGATTCCTTGTGTAAAATGGATTAAGCAGGGGGATTTCTGTGCAAATCCGATCCCTGTGGAGCAAATGCCCCTTAAAAGGAAAAAAAACGCGCTCAAAAGGATCCTCGAGCAATTTGGCGGCCGAAACACGTGAATTTTGGAAAAGCATCTACCATTTTATATTCCTTGGGGAAAATGGATTGAGGAGGGGCTTCCGTGCAAATCCGAGCCGTGTGGAGCAATTGCCCCTTGACAACGACAAACCGCCCTAAAAAGGAGCCTTGCCCAATTTGGGGAATGAAACGTCTGAATTTCAGAAAAGCGTCTACCACTTAGGATTCCTTGTGGAAAATGGATTGAGGAAGGGGATTTCCGTGAAATTCCGAGCCTTGTGGAGTAATTGCACTTTGAAAGTGAAAAAGCTCCTCAAAACGAGCCTCGGCAATTTGGGGGTCGAAACTCCGAGTTTCGAAAAGCGTCTACCACTTTGGATTCCTTGTCGAAAATGGATTGAGGAGGGGGATTTCCGTGCAAATCCAAACCCCGTGGAGCAAATGCCCCTTAAAAGGAAAAATGCGCTCAAAAGGATCCTCGAGCAATTTGGTGGCTAAACACGTGAATTTTGGAAAAGCATCTACCATTTTATATTCCTTGTTGAAAAATGGATTCGAGGAGGGGACTTCCCTTGCAAATTCGAGCCCTCGTGGAGCAATGGCCCCTTGAAAGTGACAAACCGCCTCAAAAGGAGCCTCGCCCAATTTGGGGTTGAAACGCCCGAATTTTGAAAAGTGTCTACCACTTAGGATTCCTTGCGGAAAATGGATTGAGTAAGGGGATTTTCGTGCAAATCTGAGCACTGTGGAGTAATTGCCCTTTGAAAGCGAAAACCTCCCTCAAAACGTGCCTCGGGCAATTTGGGGGTCGAAACGCGAGAATTTTGGAAAAGCGTCTACCACTTAGGATTCCTTGTGGAAAATAGATTGAGGAAGGGGATTTTCGTGCAAATCCGAGCCCCGTGGAGTAATTGCCCTTTGAAAGCGAAAACCTCCCTCAAAAGGAGCCTCGCCCAATTTGGGGGTCAAAACGCATGAATTTCGGAAAACCGTCAACCACCTTGGAGTCCTTATGGAAAATGGATTGAGCAGGGGGATTTCCGTGCAAATCCGATCCCTGTGGAGCAAATGCCCCTTGAAAGCGAAAAAACGCACTCAAAAGGAGCCTCGAGCAATCTGGCGGCCGAAAAACATGAATTTTGGAAAAGCATCTACCATTTTATATTCCTTGTGGAAAATGGATTGAGGAGGGGCTTCCCCAAATCCAAGCCCGTGGAGCAATTGCCCCTTGAAAGCGACAAACCGCCCTCAAAAGGAGCCTCGCCCAATTTGGGGGTCGAAACGCCTGAATTTCGGAAAAGCGTCTACCACTTAGGATTCCTTGTGGAAAATGGATTGAGGAAGGGGATTTCCTAGCAAATCCGAGCCCTGTGGAGCAATTACCCCTTAGAAGCGAAAAATCACAGTCAAAACGAGCCTCGAGCAATTTGGGGGCCGAAACATGTTAATTTTGGAAAAGCATCTCCCATTTTATATTCCTTGTGGAAAATGGATTGAGGAGGGGGCTTCCCATGAAAATCCGAGCCCTGTGGAGTAATTGCCCTTTGAAAGTGAAAAACCTTCCTCAAAATGAGCCTCGGCCAATTTGGGGGTCGAAACGCCTGAATTTTGGAAAAGCGTCTACCACATTGGATTCCTTGTGTAAAATGGATTAAGCAGGGGGATTTTTAAGCAAATCCGAGCCGTGTGGAGCAATTGCCCTTTGAAAGTGAAAAACCTCCCTCAAAATGAGCCTCGGCCAATTTGGGGGTCGAAACAAGTGAATTTTGGAAAAGCGTCTACCACATTGGATTCCTTGTGTAAAATGGATTGAGGAGGGGGCTTCCGTGCAAATCCGAGCCGTGTGGAGCAATTGCCCCTTGACATGACAAACCGCCCTAAAAGGAGCCTCGCCCAATTTGGGGGTTGAAAACGCTGAATTTCGGAAAAGCGTCTACCACTTAGGATTCCTTGTTGAAAATGGATTGAGGAAGGGGATTTTCGTGAAATTCCGAGCCTTGTGGAGTAATTGCACTTTGAAAGCGAAAAAGCTCCCTCAAAACGAGCCTCGGCCAATTTGGGGGTCGAAACTCCTGAGTTTCGGAAAAGCGTCTACCACTTTGGATTCCTTGTGGAAAATGGATTGAGGGGGGGATTTCGTGCAAATCCGATCCCCCCTCGTGGAGCAAATGCCCCTTAAAAGGAAAAAAAAAAAATCCGAAAAAAAAAGCTCAAAAGGATCCTCGAGCAATTTGGCGGCCGAAACACGTGAATTTTGGAAAAGCATCGTTCATTTTATATTCCTTGTTGAAAAATGGATTCGGGACGGGGCTTCCGTGCAAATTTGAGTCGTGTGGAGCAATTACCCCTTGACAACGACAAACCACCCAAAAATGAGCCTCACCACATTTTGGGGTCGAAATGCCTGAATTTTGGAAAAGCGTCTACCACTTAGGATTCCTTGTGGAAAATGGATTGAGCAAGGGGATTTTTGTGTAAATCCGAGCACTGTGGAGTAATTGCCCTTTGAAAGCGAAAACCTCCCTCAAAACATGCCTCGGGCAATTTGGGGGTCGAAACG
The DNA here is from genome assembly GCA_019022655.1 of Acacia acuminata. Classification (NCBI taxonomy): domain Eukaryota; kingdom Viridiplantae; phylum Streptophyta; class Magnoliopsida; order Fabales; family Fabaceae; genus Acacia; species Acacia acuminata. The sequence goes on along the minus strand of JAFJYI010000137.1, from coordinate 1,854,871 downwards.
CCTGAATTTCGGAAAAGCGTCTACCACTTAGGATTCCTTGTGGAAAATAGATTGAGGAAGGGGATTTCCGTGCAAATCCGAGCCCTGTGGAGTAATTGCCCTTTGAAAGCGAAAACCTCCCTTAAAAGGAGCCTCGCCCAATTTGGGGGTAAAAACGCATGAATTTTGGAAAACCGTCAACCACCTTGGAGTCCTTGTGGAAAATGGATTGAGCAGGGGGATTTCCGTGCAAATCCGATCCCTGTGGAGAAATGCCCCTTGAAAGCGAAAAACGCACTCAAAAGGAGCCTCGGGCAATTTGGGGGCGAAACACGTGAATTTTGAAAAGGCATCTACCATTTTATATTCCTTGTGGAAAATGGATTGAGGAGGGGGCTTCCGTTCAAATCCGAGCCCGTGGAGCAATTGCCCCTTGAAAGCGACAAACCGCCCTCGAAAGGAGCCTCGCCCAATTTGGGGGTCGAAACGCCTGAATTTTGGAAAAGCGTCTACCACTTAGGATTCCTTGTGGAAAACTGATTGAGGAGGGGGATTTTCGTGCAAATCCGATCCCTGTGGAGCAAATGCCCCTTGAAAGCGAAAAAACGCGCTCAAAAGGAGCCTCGAGAAATTTGGTGGCCGAAACACGTGGATTTTGGAAAAGCATCTACCATTTTATATTCCTTGTGGAAAATTGGATTGAGGAGGGGCTTCCGTGCAAATCCGAACGGTGTGGAGCAATTGCCCCTTGACAACGAAAAACTGCCCTAAAAAGGAGCCTCACCCAATTTGGGGGTCGAAACGTCTAAATTTCGGAAAAGCGTCTACCACTTAGGATTCCTTGTGGAAAATGGATTGAGGAAGGGGATTTCCGTGAAAATCCGAGCCCTGTGGAGCAATTCCCTTTGAAAGCAAAAAACCATCCTCAAAAGGAGCCTCGCCCAATTTGGGGGTCGAAACGCCTGAATTTTGGAAAAGCGTCCACCACCTAGGATTCCTTATGGAAAATGGATTGAGGAAGGGGATTTCCGTGAAACTCCGAGCTGTGTGGAGTAATTGCCGTTTGAAATCGAAAAACCTCCCTCAAAATGAGCCTCGACCAATTTGGGGGTCGAAACGCCTGAGTTTCGGAAAAGCATCTACCACTTTGAATTCCTTGTGGAAAATGGATTGAGTAGGGGGATTTCCGTGCAGATCCGATCCCTGTGGAGCAAATGCGCCATGAAAGCGAAAAAAAATGCTCAAAAGGAGCCTCGAGCAATTTGGGGGCCGAAACACGTGAATTTTGTAAAAGCATCTACCATTTTATTTTCCTTGAGGAAAAATGGATTGAGGAGGGGGCTTCCCGTGCAAATCCGAGCCATGTGGAGCAATTGCCCCTTGGCAACGACAAACCGCCCTAAAAAGGAGCCTCGCCCAATTTGGGGGTCGAAACGCCTGAATTTTTGAAAAGCGTCTACGACTTAGGATTCCTCTTGGAAAATGGATTGAGGAAGGGGATTTACGTGCAAATCCGAGCCCTGTGGAGTAATTGCCTCTTGAAAGCGAAAACCTCCCTCAAAACGATCCTCGGGCAATTTGGGGGTCGAAACGCCTGAATTTCGAAAAAGCGTCTACCACTTTGGATTCCTTGTGGAAAATGGATTGAGGAAGGGGATTTCCGTGCAAATCCGAGACCTGTGGAGCAATTACCCCTTGAAGCGAAAAACAGCAGTCAAAACCAGCCTCGAACAATTTGGGGGCCGAAACACGTGAATTTTGGAAAAACATCTACCATTTTATATTCCTTGCGCAAAATTGATTGAGGAGGGCGCTTCCCGTGCTAATCTGAGCCCTGTGGAGCAATTGCCCCTTGAAAGCAACAAACCGCCCTCAAAAGGAGCCTCGCCCAATTTGGGGGTCGAAATGCCTGAATTTCGGAAAAGCGTCTACCACTTAGCATTCCTTGTGGAAAATGATTTAGGAAGGGGATTTTCGTGAAAATCCGAGCCCTGTGGAGTAATTGCCCTTTGAAAGCGAAAACCTCCCTCAAAACGATCCTCGGGCAATTTGGGAGTCGAAACGCCTGAATTTCGAAAGCATCTAATTTTAAAAAAGCGTCTACCACTTTGGATTCCTTGTGGAAAATGGATTGAGGAAGGGGATTTCCGTGCAAATCCGAGCCCTGTGGAGCAATTACCCCTTAGAAGTGAAAAACCGCAGTCAAAACGAGCCTCGAGCAATTTGGGGGCCGAAACACGTGAATTTTGGAAAAGCATCTATCATTTTATATTCCTAGTGGAAAATTGATTGAGGAGGGGGCTTCCCATTCAAATCCGAGCCCTGTGGAGCAAATGCCCCTTGAAAGCGAAAAAAACACGCTCAAAAGGAGCCTCGAGCAATATGGGGGCCGAAACACGTGATTTTTAGAAAAGCATCTACCATTTTATATACCTTGTGGAAAATGGATTGTGGAGGGGGCTTCCCGTTCAAATCCGAGCCCTGTGGAGCAATTGCCCCTTGAAAGTGACAAACCTCCCTCAAAAGGAGCCTTGCCCAATTTGGGGGTCGAAACGCTTGAATTTCGGAAAAGCGTCTACCACTTAGTATTCCTTGTGGAAAATGGATTGAGGAGGGGGATTTCCGTGCAAATCTGATCCCTATGGAGCAAATGCCCACTAAGGCGAAAAAACGCGCTCAAAAGGAGCCTCGAGCCATTTGGCAACCGAAACACGTGAATTTTGGAAAAGCATCTACCATTTCATATTCCTTATAGAAAATGGATTGAGGAGGGGGCTTCTCGTGCAAATCCGAGCCCTGTGGAGCAATTGCCCCTTGAAAGCGACAAACCGGCCTCAAAAAGTGCCTCGCCCAATTTGGGGGTCGAAACGCCTGAATTTCCGAAAAGCGTCTACCACTTAGGATTCCTTATAGAAAATGGATTGAGGAAGGGGATTTCCGTGAAAATCTGAGCCTTGTGGAGTAATTTCCCTTTGAAAGTGAAAACCTCCCTCAAAACAAGCCTCGGCCAATTTGGGGGTCGAAACGCCTGAATTTCGAAAAAGAGCCTACCACTTTGGATTCCTTGTGGAAAATGGATTGAGCAGGGGGATTTCTGTGCAAATCCGATCCCCGTGGAGCAATTGCCCCTTGAAAGCGACAAACCGCCCTCAAAAGAAGCCTCGCGCAATTTTGGGGTCGAAACGCCCGAATTTCGAAAACCGTCAACCACCTTGGATTCCTTGTGGAAAATGGATTGAGCGGGGGATTTTCGTGTAAATCCAATCCCTGTGCAGCAAATGCCCCTTGAAAGCCAAAAAAACACGCTCAAAAGGACCTCGAGCAATTTGGCGGCCGAAAGACGTGAATTTTGGAAAAGCATCTACCATTTTATATTCCTTGCGGAAAATGGATTGAGGAGGGGGCTTCCCGTGCAAATCTGAGCCCTGTGGAGCAAATGCTCCTTGAAAGCGACAAACTGGCCTCAAAAGGTGCCTGGCCCAATTTGGGGGTCGAAAGGCCTGAATTTTGGAAAAGCGTCTACCACTTAGCATTCCTTGTGGAAAATGGATTGAGGAAGGGGATTTCCGTGCAAATCCGAGCCCTATGGAGTAATGCCCTTTGAAAGCGAAAACCTCCCTCAAAACGAGCCTCGGGCAATTTGGGGGTCGAAACGCCTGAATTTTGAAAAAGCGTCTACCACTTGGATTCCTTGTGGAAAATGGAATGAGGAAGGGGATTTCCATGCAAATCCGAGCCCTGTGGAGCAATTACCCCTTAGAAGTGAAAAACCACAGTCAAAACGAGCCTCGAGCAATTTGGGGGCCGAAACTCGTGATTTTTGGAAAAGTATCTACCATTTTATATACCTTGTGGAAAATGGATTGAGGAGGGGGCTTCCCATTCAAATCCGAGCCCTATGGAGCAATTGCCCCTTGAAAGCGACAAACCGCCCTCAAAAGGAGCCTCACCCAATTTGGGGGTCGAAACTCCTAAATTTCGGAAAAGCGTCTACCACTTAGGATTCCTTGTGGAAAACTGATTGAGGAGGGGGATTTCCATGAAAATCCGATCCCTGTGGAGCAAAAGCCCTAGAAAGCGAAAAAACGCACTCAAAAGGAACCTCGAGAAATTTGGCGGCCGAAACACGTGAATTTTGGAAAAGCATCTGGAGCAATTGCCCCTTGAAAGCGACAAACCGCCCTCAAAGGGAGCCTCGCCCAATTTGGGGGTCGAAACGCCTGAATTTCGGAAAACCGACAACCACCTTGGATTCCTTGTGGAAAATGGATTGAGCAGGGGGATTTCCATGCAAATCCGATCCCTGTGGAGCAATTGCCCCTTGAAAGCGACAAACCGCCCTCAAAAGGAGCCTCACCTAATTTGGGGGTCGAAACGCCCGAATTTCGGAAAACTGTGAACCACCTTGGATTCCTTGTGGAACATGGATTGAGCAGGGGGATTTTCGTGCAAATCTGATCCCTGTGGAGCAAATGCCCCTTGAAAGTGAAAAAACGCGCTCAAAAGGAGGCTTGAGCAATATGGGGGCCAAAACTTGTGAATTTTGGAAAAGCATCTACCATTTTATATTCCTTGTCGAAAATTGGATTGAGGAGGGGGCTTCCCATGCAAATCCGAACGATGTGGAGCAATTGCCCCTTGACAGCGACAAACTGCCCTCAAAAGGAGCCTCGCCCAATTTGGGGGCGAAATGCCTGAATTTCGGAAAAACGTCTACCACTTAGGATTCCTTTTGGAAAATTAATTGAGGAAGGGAATTTCCATGCAAATCCAAGCCCTGTGGAGTAATTACCCCTAGAAAGCGACAAATCGCCCTCAAAAGGAGCCTCGCCCAATTTGGGGGTCGAAACACCTGAATTTCAGAAAAGCGTCTACCACTTAGGATTCCTTGTGGAAAATGGATTGAGGAAGGGGATTTTTGTGCAAATCTGAGCCCTGTGGAGTAATTGCCCTTTGAAAGTGAAAACTGTTGGAAATTATGCCCTAGGGCAAGTCATTGTTCTCCATTAAGTTATCACTTCATTCGCATGTTTACAGTGATAACTGATCCCTGGATATATCTTACAGATGATATCCTAAATGTTCATGGTCGGTCATCTACGCGGGAGTGAAGATGAGATAAGACCAGTATGGCTTTGATAAGGTATAGAGATACGAATTAAAGTCATGGGCACTTGTAAGAGTACAAGGTCTTTGGGCCACCCACTATGAGAAAGCCGCATGGATCTAGTCATAAGCTTATCTCATGTATAACCGCGTCACGACGCCTTATGACTGAGATCATCATGGATTCCTACATGATGAGTCACAGTCTTTGACCTAGTCAAAAGTCACCTTTGACCTGGTGATGATAAAGGCTGGGATCGGGATCAGTGGTTTTCATGCGGAGGAATGTGAATGGTGAAGATTCTATGGCATCTGTGGCAGCCCTTTTCGGGAGCCTTTCTGAATATGAAGCCAAGCTCAAGTTCAAAAAGGGACTTGATGAAGTCCATGGCAAAAATAAGGGAATTGCCCTTAAAGCTGTCAAAGAAACTAAGGAATCAAACGATGATGAAGATGAGGAGATTGGTATGATGGTCCGGAGATTCAAGAAATTCTACAAGAAGGACCAAGGTTTCAAGAAGTTTCACAAGGGTAGCTCCAACTATGAGGCAAAGAAGCCAATCATTTGCTACGAGTGTGAGAAGCCTGGCCACATCAAATCAGAATGCCCCAATCTGAAGAACAAAGACAAAGAAAAGAAGAGATTCAATAGATTCAAAAAGAAGGCATATGTCTATGGTATTTGGGGAGATAGTTCATCTGATGAAGATGATGAGGATGAGGAAGAAAAAGCAAATATATGCTTAGTTGCTTGAAGAAGAAGAACAACGTATCAACTTTGATGAGGTATATGATTGCAAACCACCTTATGATGAGTTATTTGCTTGAGTATATGGTCATGTGCAATCCGAGTTTGAAAAACTTGCTGAAAAATATTTCAAGTTGAAAAACAGAAATCTTACTCTTGAATTTCAAGTTGAAAAACTTTCCTCCTCCGAACATCTTGCTTGTGAAAATTGCCCTGATCTTAAGGAAAAGAATTCATATCTTACAAAGGCACTTGAGAAATTCACTAGAGGAAGTGAAATGCTCAATGTCATTTTGAAACAACAAAGATTTATAAATGACAGATCAGGAATTGGTTACAAACCTAATTTTGATAAAAAGAAAGGAAGAAAGAAGACTGGTCAAAAATCCTATATGAATTATTTTACAAAATCAGTTCATTCTTCAAACCCTTTTGCACACTGTAATTACTGCAATAGAAAGGGTCATACTACTTCTTCCTGCTTTCATAAGAAGGAAAGAAAAAGTAAACCCATAGGAAATTACCAATGGGTGCCAAAGGGATCTTACAAGATTCCTAAGACACAAACTAACCCCAAAGGACCCAAGAAAAGATGGATACCTAAGCCCTGATTTGTTGTGTCTTGCAGGTTTGTCTAAGAGCATCAAAATCCAACAAATGGTATATTGACAAATAGATGCTCTAGGCACATGACCAGGGACCAATCCAAATTTGCCTCAATCAAGCCCAAGGATGGTGGCAAGGTGACCTTTGGTGGAGATCAATCTGGAAAGATTCTTTGGAGTTGGAGAAATTGGCAACAATGAAGGACCACTAATCAAAGATGTCTACCTAGTCGAAGGACTTTGCCACAATCTCCTCAGTGTAAGCCAAATCACTGATAAAGGTAACTTAGTTATCTTCGATTCTGAGGAGTGCTTGATTGTGAGTAAGAATATTCTCCCTTTAGAAAACATAAAATCAAAAGCCTTATTTAGAGCCCCTAGAGATGGCAATTGTTATACACTTAATCTCTCAAGTAATGGTTACATTTTCGAAAAATGTTTTGTCATTAACTTGAATGAGAGTTGGCTATGGCACAAGCGATTAGCTCATGTCAATATGATTCAACTTGACAGATTACTTAAAAAGGATCTGGTGATTGGTGTTACTAAACTGCATTTTAAAAATGACATGCTTTGTGATGCTTGTCAAAAAGGGAAACAAACCAAATCGTCATTCAAATCTAAAAACGAGATTTCAACTAATAGACCTCTTCAATTGCTTCATATGGATCTAGTTAGACCAGCTAGAGTGAAAAGCCTTGGAGGCAATCTTTATACGTTGGTCATAATTGATGATTTCTCAAGATTTGCATGGACTATATTTTTATCTTCTAAAGATGAAACATTTGATCAGTTTGTGGTTTTTGCCAAGAAGGTCCAAAACGAGAAAGGCTTCTCTATTTCAGGAATCAGAACTGATCATGGAGGAGAATTTGAAAACAATGCATTTGCTGAGTTTTGTGACAGTATGGGGATAGACCACAACTTCTCAGCCCCAAGGACTCCTCAACAAAATGGTGTTGTGGAGAGAAAGAATCGAGTCCTCACTGAGATGGCAAGAGCTATGCTAAATGAGAACAATACTTCACAAGTGTTCTGGGCTGATGCAATGAGCACCTCTTGCTACATCTCAAATCGAGCATACCTCCGGAAGAAGTTGGACAAAACGCCCTATGAGCTGTATAAAGGAAGAAAACCAAATCTGGCCCATCTGCATGTTTGGATGTAAGTGTTTCATCCATAACAATGGTAAGGATAACTTGGGAAAGTTTGATCCTAAAGCAGATGAAGGTATATTTTTGGGTTATTCTAATAGGAGCAAAGCTTATAGAGTCTTTAATACTCGTACTCGTATTGTTGAAGAGTCTATGCATGTTGTTTTCTGTGAATCCAAGTCTGATAAAATCAATTCTTTCGAAAACTACTCCTGCTTTTATTGAGAATCCTAAAAATGCTTTTGAGACTGATCCTCAAAACAATATCGAAAATCCTGATCAGACTCAACTTAGAGCTTGGAAATTTATTAGAAATCATCCCTTAGACCAAGTTATAGGTAATGTTAATCAAGGAGTAAGAACCAGAAATAGCACTTTAAATGAAGTAACTTTTACAGATTTTATATCACATGTTGAACCCTCTAAGATTGATGAAGCCCTTTCAGACAATGATTGGGTGATAGCAATGCAAGAGGAGTTACATCAATTTGATAGAAATCAAGTTTGGGACTTGGTACATAGGCCTAAGGACCATCCGGTCATTGGCACTAAATGGGTATTCAAAAACAAACGGGATGAGTCAGCAATCATTGTCCGTAACAAGGCAAGATTGGTTGCCAAAGGCTATAATCAAGAAGAAGGAATTGATTATGAAGAAACTTATGCTCCGGTGGCAAGATTGGAAGCCATAAGAGTTCTTCTCGCCTTTACTGTGTGAAAAACTTTAAACTCTATCAAATGGATGTGAAAAGTGCTTTTCTGAATGGTTTTATTCAAGAGGAAGTTTATGTAGAATAACCTCCTGGTTTCGAAAATGTCCATCATCCAGATCATGTGTATCGTCTCAAGAAGGCCCTATATGGTCTTAAACAAGCTCCTAGAGCTTGGTATGAGCGATTAAGCAAATTCCTTCTTGATCAAGGTTTTATTAGAGGAAAAGCGAGATACAACTCTCTTCATAAAGAGAAATAAGCTTAATGAAATCTTAATTGTCCAAATATATGTTGATGATATTATATTTGGTGCTTCTAATGATGCCTTGTGTGAAGAGTTTGCTAAGAATATGCAGGGAGAATTTGAGATGTCCATGATGGGAGAGCTCAACTATTTCCTTGGTCTGCAAATCAAGCAAAAGAAGGATGGAATCTTCATATCTCAGACCAAGTATCTTAATGATCTGCTGAAGAAGTTTGGGATGGATCATTGTAATGGAGCTGATACTCCTATGAGTTCAACTATTAGATGCTGATGAAGAAGGAAAGGACTTCAACATCACAAAATATAGAGGAATGATTAGATCATTACTCTATCTGACTGCAAGTCACCCAGACATCCAATTCAGTGTTGGAATGTGTGCAAGATTTCAATCTGCTCCTAAGGAGTCACATGCTGAGCAAGTAAAGAGAATATTCAGATATCTTGCTGACACAAAGACACTTGGATTGTGATTTCCTAGAGGTCAACCTAAACATTTGGTAGCATATTTAGATTCAGACCATGTTGGGTACAAGACTGATAGGAAGAGCACAAGTGGTCAATGTGAATTCCTTGGTGGCTCACTTGTGTCATGGTTTAGCAAGAAACAGACAAGTGTGGCTGTCCTCCATCGAAGCTGAATATGTAGCCGCCTCAAGTTGCTTGTGCTCAAGTTTTATGGCTCAAGCGGCAAAGAATCGTCCGATCTAGGAATCAACTGAAGGAGATCCCTATATTGTGTGACAACACAAGCACAATAAGCTTGGCCAAGAATCCAGTGCAACATACTCGGACTAAGCATATTGATGTAAGGCATCATTTCATAAGGGATCATGTTCAGAAGAGAGATGTCAAAGTCATGTTCATCCCAACTCATCTTCAACTTGCTGATATCTTCACCAAACCATTAGCTAAGGAGCAATTCAATTTCATAAGAAGGGAATTGGTAATGGTAAATCCCAATAAGCTGTAAGTATTTCTCTCTATCTCAATGTTAGTTATAGTTTTGATGATTATCGGAAACTGATTTAAGCATCGGCGTATCTAGCTATGGTTTTTGCAGGATGTCAGAAATTCTGATATTTGCTGTCGAAAGGCGAACACTCAAGTATGGGAGACAATACTCGAGTATGTCGGGGTCAGAGAGCAAACCTTGATTTTTGAAGAAGATCCATACTCGAGTGTGAAAGTACAATACTCGAGTATCCACCAGACAGAGAACAATCATATTGCTAAAGAAGCCCAATACTCGAGTGTGTAAGTTCAATACTCGAGTATTGGTCGTGGAATTTCAAAAGTTCACCTTACACTTTTGATATCCGTGTTAGTATTTGTTCTTCAATATGGGAGTTCAATACTCGAGTATAGGCTTCAATACTCGAGTATGGGTGCGTCTATATATATAGTTACTATTCATGTTCTTCAATACTCGCTCCAAAACTCAAGTGTGCCCTAGACGCTCTCTCTTCCTCTCTCGAATTCTCTCAATTTTCACCCAAATCCCTTACTCTAATCTCTCCAATGGCCTCGAAATCGAAATCCCAAGCCGTCTCTATATCTGATTCCAGTGACGAAGGAACAAAATCATGGTCTCCACCTCCTCCTCCTCCTCATCAACCACAGGTTCCACCTCCATCCTCCTCTGATCGACCAGTAAGGCTTAAAACATGCTCAACTCATCTTCGCTATGGCATAGACAAATCAATTAAAGGAGTAATAGGCGAAATTTCTGATGAGCAGTCGCCCTCGAAGAAGCAAAAGGAATCCAAAACCCAAGGTAAAGGTGTTTCTTTCAAGGAACCCGTCAAGGAACCTGCTGCTCAGAAGAAGAAGGTGTCTGAAGAACCTGCTAAGTCGCCTTCTAAGAAGAGAAAGGAACCTGAACCCAAGAAAAAGGGGAAGGCAAAGGATCCTGAAATATCCAAACCAACAAAAGCAAGAACAAAGAGAGCATCCGTGCCCCAAGCTGGCGAATCCTCATGAGGACAAGAACAAGAAGAGGATGTCCCTTCTGTTATGGAAAATGCAATCTCAGATATCTACAGTCATCTCTCTGCTCCAAGCAATTTCACCATAGATTCCATGCCTCTCACTCCGGAACAAAGTACCAAGTTCAAAGACTCTTATACGAATAAAGAATTTTGTCCTGTCGTAGCAGTGAACTTGGTCAAACTTCATCAAGAATGTAATGTCAATCTTTCTCCTTGGCTTGCCCCTTATGATTCTTTCACATCCATTTCATCCCCTTATAATCCCAACTTAGTGAAATTATTTTACTTCAATATGCAATCTGATAATATTCTCAATTCTGATGATGAGTTAGTTGAGGAAAGAGTGACTACAAGTGTCAAAGGTGTCAGATTCACCTTATCTGCTTCAATTCTCAATAATATTCTGAAAATTGCCCATCCTCCTCCTGCTTCCACTCCTACCTATAGCAACCAAGAGATATTCACCACCCTTAGACCGAATGAGGAGTTTCCTGAAAACCAAAGACATGCCCTTTCCTTCAAACCAGGGTCTATGTCACCTATCAATAGGGTCCTCTGGTATATCTACTCCAGGAACTTTGTTCAAAAAGGAGGTAGCTTTACACAATTTTCCCAGAGAGATTATCGATTTTTCACTGCTTTCGTGAAATAGCATCCACTGAACCTTGGCCACTGGATTTTCAAGGAAATGATACGATTTAAATTTTCATCCAGACACCTTCCCACATACCATTCCCTTCACTCATATCTGTCATTCTCTTTTATCACAAAATTTGGTATGTTGGTCCTCCTGAGAGTATGAAGTCCACCCGTCTTTGGCAAGACTCAACTCAACTTCATGAAGATTACTTTTGAGGCAGAAGGCTCTGGTCAATCTCGGGCACCTTCGAGATCTCAGGCACGAGCTTCTCAGTCACAAGCTCAGGAAGCTCAATCTACACCACCTCCTCAGTCATCTCTTCCATCTGACCTTGACTCGAGAATCAAGGGAATTGTGGATGCTGCCATTGCCTCTTTATCCATCAGATTGGAATTTGAAATTGGGAGGTTGCTTGCTAAGGTGAGAAGTGGTAATCATGAAATGGTAGATGCACAAGAAGAAATGAAGGTCCAGATAGATAAGCTCAAGGATCAATCTGAAAAGAAACAAGATGAGATTTCTGATCAGCTCATTGATCTAGATGCCAGACTGTCCACTACCTTGGTCACTTCCATTGAGGTGCGTGACAAGGTTGAAAAGATTATCCAACATCTTGGCATTGGCTTCTCTGCTCCTTTTGGGGTCACTAGTGATCCAGGACAATCTCAACCTAAGCCTGACCCTAAGCCCTCTCCTTCCTCTCCCTCATTCACCTTCCTTGGCCCTCAGATTCCTACTTCATCCCCTGAGCCATCCACTCCCATTCTCTCCTCCCCCATGACTGTTCCCACTCCATCCATAGAAATCTTTCATCCCACTCCATCTACTGAAGTTCTCCCTCAATCTCCTCCTCCTACTCCTCTCCTTGATCCTCTCTCTGCCCCCACTATCTCAGCTCCATCCACTTTTGAAGATGACAAAGGGGGAGAGAAAGCGGACTAGTTAAATTGAATTTGAGTTTCTTTTTGAGATTTCAATCTAGTATCTTGTGATTAGCTGTTTAGCATTCTGCAACTTTGCATTTTATTTTGCTGTCAGTAGTCCATTTCTCTGTCTCCGCATGTTCTGATGTATAGTCTTGCAGTCTATGAATGAAACTTTCTTCTTGATCAGTGCTTCTGCTGTTTATCTCTGATTTGCCTACATGTTGTGTTTTTCAAATTTGCAAAAGAACACTCCTGTCACTCTTCTGAGTTTTTCGAAACACTGAGATTTTTTTTAAAAATTTCTACTTCAAGATAAACAATTCCTCAAATTCTTGGAAGTTTGGTGTACAAGTGTTGTCATCATCAAAAAGGGGGAGAATGTTAGTTCTCTACAGGTTTTGATGATAACTGCCATTTGTGAACACAAGATATGGTTTTGTCTTTGGTAAGTTGAAATTCTTACTGTCACGACAAAACTCGAGTATTGGTCTCAATACTCGAGTATTGACTTGACAAAGAGTTGCTCAAATCAATTACACAAAGCAATACTCAAGTATTGGATACAATACTCGAGTATTGGACTTACAGAGAGCACTCCAAGTTTTTCACCCAGAGCCAAACTCGAGTATGGATATGAATACTCGAGTATGGAACACACAGAGACAATTTCAACATTGACTTAAGATCTCAATACTCAAGTATTCAACTGAATACTCAAGTATTGGTCATACAGAGAGTCATCAAGTTTTTCCATCGTATGGAAACTCGAGTATTGATTCTGCATACTCGAGTATTGGTTTTTCACAAAGCTTTCATACCTAACACTCTTTTATGAAAACTCAAGTATTCAACTGAATACTCAAGTATTGGTCATACAGAGAGTCATCAAGCTTTCCATCATATGGAAACTCGAGTATTGATTCTGCATACTCGAGTATTGGTTTTTCACAAAGCTTTCATAGCTAACACTCTTTTATGAAAACTCAAGTATTCATTTGAAAACTCAAGTATTGACTTGACATCAATTTATCAAAGTTTTCAAGCATCTTGAATACTCGAGTATTGATACACATACTCGAGTATTGAACTGACAGAAAGACTACAAGTTTTATGCATATATCGAATACTCAAGTATCCATTTCAATACTCAAGTATTGACCTGGGAAAGCGTCCACAAAGTTTTTCAAAATGAATACATACTCGAGTATTGAGCTAAAAACTCGAGTATTGGGCATACAAAAAGCTTTCCCCTTTGTCAATAACTTGGACACTCAAGTATTGAGGTTTTGAACTCAAACTTATTTTCATATCAAAAGTTCAAAACTCGAGTATAGATTTGGATACTCAAGTATTGACCCTATTTCAATATTAAGATCCAAAGTCAAATCTCGATGATTCTTCTCTGTAAGAAGAATACTCAAGTATCAGAAAGAATACTCAAGTATTGACTTAAGTGCACAGTGACAAACTCGAGTATTGATACACATACTCGAGTATTGAACGCTAAGTTTGAAAATCAAACCTGACGATTTTGCTATACCTTCTTGATTGATCCTAATACTTCCTATGATTATTCTCTAATGTTCCTAGACATGTTTAATCACTTTATTGCTTGAGTTTCGATAGATTAGAGAATGTACATTGAAGGTTTAAAGCAAAAGTAAAAGTGATGTCAAGATATTAAATGCAAACCCAGAAAGTTGCATACTTTTGGGTAATCTATCTGCACACGCCTACAAGGGATTAAAGAATGATTTCTACTTCTAGTAGCTGCTATTCCAACGGACTAATTTGCAGAGAGTCAACTATGATATTCTACCCAGCTGGATTAAGTTCAGATTAGAGAGAGAAGAAGACCTTACCTTGCCCAGAACTTTGGCTAATCAAGGCAACGGTAATAATGAAGATTACAACGGTCAATTAATGTTCTCTTAGTATAAATAGAGATGCATTCAAGTCTTCTCAACAACTACAACAACTGAAAACGAAATATATTCAAGTCTAGCATTTATTCTTTCAATTTTCAGCTGTATTGTATCTTTTGATACTTTGTACTTCAGTGATTATTATTATCTACTCTTAGAGAGAGTTACTACTTGAAAAACATTTATTGTAAAGAATCATAAGTCCGGGACTTGGTGATTTGGGAGTTCATTGATTACAACTTGTAAGGGGAGTGAGTTCTAGTGAGAGAACTACTCTTGAGTACGAGTGTGTAATCTTTGTGATAGTGAAAAACCCAGAGAGTCTGGGGACTGGATGTAGGTCAAGTTTGTTAGGACCGAACCAGTATAAATCTCTGTGTCCAGCTACTCTTCTTTCTACACTTTCATCTCTGTTTTTACTATCTAAAAACAGAGCAGTTAGAGAAATTTTTTAAATACCCAATTCACCCCCCCTCTTGGGTATATAGTTCCACTTTTAGAAAATGGATTGAGGAGGGGGATTTCCGTGAAAATCCGAGCCCTGTGGAGTAATTGCCCCTTGAAAGCAACAAACTGCCCTCAAAAGGAGCCTCACCCAATTTGGGGGTCGAAACGCCTGAATTTTTGAAAAGCGACTACCACTTAGAATTCCTTGTGGCAAACTGATTGAGGGGGGGATTTTCGTGCAAATCCGATCCCTGTGGATCAAATACCCCATGAAAGCGAAAAAAACGCGCTCAAAAGGAGCGTCGAGCAATTTGGAGGCTGAAACATGTGAATTTTGGAAAAGCATCTACCATTTTATATTCCTTACGGAAAATGGATTGAGGAGGGGGCTTTCCGTGCAAATTCGAGCCCTGTGGAGCAATTGCCCCTTGAAAGCGACAAACCGGCCTCAAAAGGTGCGTCGCCCAATTTGGGGGTCAAAATGCCTGAATTTCGGAAAAGCGTCTACCACTTGTGATTCCTTCTGGAAAATGGATTGAGGAGGGGTATTTCCATGAAAATCCGAGCCCTGCGGAGCAATTGCCCCTTGAAAGCGACAAACCGCCCTCAAAACGAGCCTCGAGCAATTTAGGGGCCGAAACACGTGAATTTTGGAAAAGCATATCCCATTTTATATTCCTTGTGGAAAATGGATATAGGAGGGGGCTTCCCATTCAAATCCGAGCCCTGTGGAGAAATTGCCCCTTGAAAGCGACAAACCGCCCTCAAAAGGAGCTTCACCCAATTTCGGGGTCGAAACGCCTGAAGTTCGTAAAAGCGTCTACCACTTAGGATTCCTTGTGGAAAACTGATTGAGGAGCGGGATTTTCGTGCAAATCCGATCCCTGTGGAGCAATTGCCCTTTGAAAGCGACAAACCGGCCTCAAAAGGTGCCTCGCCCAATTTGGGGGTCGAAACGCTTGAATTTCAAAAAAGCGCCTACCACTTAGGATTCCTTGTGGAAAATGGATTGATGAAGGGGATTTCCATGAAAATCCGAGCCCTGTGGAGTAATTGCCCTTTGAAAGCGAAAAACCTCCCTCAAAACGAGCCTCGGCCAATTTGGGGGTCGACACGCCTGAATTTCGAAAAAGCGCCTACCACTTGTGATTCCTTGTAGAAAATGGACTGAGGAGGAGGATTTCCGTGCAAATCTGATCCCTGTGGAGCAAATGCGCCATGAAAGCGAAAAAAACGCTCAAATGGAGCCTCGAGCAATTTGGGGGCCGAAACACGTGAATTTCTGAAAAGCATCTAGCATTTTATATTCCTTGAGGAAAAATGGATTGAGGAGGGGGCTTCCCGTGTAAATCCGAGCCGTGTGGAGCAATTGCCCCTTGACAACGACAAACCGT
The DNA here is from genome assembly GCA_019022655.1 of Acacia acuminata. NCBI lineage: Eukaryota > Viridiplantae > Streptophyta > Magnoliopsida > Fabales > Fabaceae > Acacia > Acacia acuminata. Next base: position 1,838,981 of record JAFJYI010000137.1, on the reverse strand, counting down.
CCTCAAAAGGAGCCTCGCCCAATTTGGGGGTCGAAACGCCTGAATTTCGGGAAAGCGTCTACCACTTAGAATTCCTTGTGGAAAACTGATTGAGGCAGGGGGGTTTCCGTGCAAATCTGATCCCTGTGGAGTAATTTCCCTTTGAAAGCGAAAAACCTCCCTCAAAACGAGCCTTGGCCAATTTGGGGGTCGAAACGCCTGAATTTCAAAAAAGCGCCTACCACTTTTGATTCCTTATGGAAAATGGATTGAGGAGGGGGATTTTCGTGAAAATCCAAGCCCTGTGGAGCAATTGCCCCTTGAAAGCGACAAACCACCCTCAAAAGGAGCCTCTCCCAATTTGGGGGTCGAAACGCCTGAATTTCGAAAACCGACAACCACGTTGGATTCCTTGTGGAAAATGGATTGAGCAGGGGGATTTCCGTGAAAATCCGAGCCCTGTGGAGTAATTGCCCTTTGAAAGCGAAAACCTCCCTCAAAATGAGTGTCGGCCAATTTGGGGGTCGAAACGCCTGAATTTTGAAAAAGAGTCTACCACTTTGGATTCCTTGTGGAAAATGGATTCAGGAAGGGGATTTCCGTGCAAATTCGAGCCCTATGGAGCAATTACCCCTTAGAAGTGAAAAACCGCAGTCAAAACGAGCCTCGAGCAATTTGGGGGCCGAAACAAGTGAATTTTGGAAAAGCATATGCCATTTTATATTCCTTGTGGAAAATGGATTGAGGAGGGGGCTTCCTGAAAGTGGAGCTATATACCTAAGAGGGGGTGAATTGGGTATTTTAAAAACTTTTGTAAGTTGCTCTATTTTTAGACAACAAAAATAGAGATGAACAGAGTAAAGGGAAGAACAAATTGAACACATAGATTTATACTTGGTTTGGTCTTAACAACTTGACCTACATCCAATCCCCGGACTCTCTGGGATTTTTCACTATCACAAAGATTACACACTTGTACTCAAAGAGTAGTTCTCTCTCTAGAACTCACTTCCCCTTACAAGTTGTAATCAATGAACTCCCAAATCACCAAGTCCCCTTGACTTGTGATTCTTTTCAATAAATGATTTACGAGATAAAAGCTCTCTCTAAGAGTGGATAATAATAAACACTTGAAGCTTATAATGTCAAAAGACAAAATTCAAGTGAAAACAGAAAGGTAGTTGAAGAACTTGAATGCTTGTTCGTTTTCGATGTAGTAGTTGTTGAGAAGAATTGAATGCAACTCTATTTATAGCCGAGATAGCATTAATAGACCGTTGCATTGATAATAAGACCGTTGAAGATGGTCTCGAAGTTGTGAGTGCTTAGGTCTTCTTCTTTTCTAAAACTCACTTAATCCAGTGGCTAGATGGTCGAGTTGACTCTCTCAAATTAATCCGTTGGAGAAGATGTTGCTTGTTGTAGAAATCATTCTTTAATGCTTTGCAACCGTGTGCAGATGGATTAACCGAAAGGATGCAAGTTTACGGGTTGGGCATTTAATGTTCTCGACATCACTTTTGCTTTTGCTTTAAACCTTCGATAAACTTTCCTTAATCATGTCGAAACTCACTAAAAAGATGGTTAAACATATCTAGAATCAATAGAGATTAATCATGGAAAGCATTGAGATCAAACACGAAGGCATAACAAAATCGACACATTCGATTTTCAGGCAACGTCCAGAAACCTGGAGGTTTGTTCACAAACCTCGAGGTTTGGTCACAAACCTTGAGGTTTGGTCACTTAAGATTGAAAATGATTTAAGACCAAAACCTCAAACCTGGAGGTTTATAATAAAACCTGGAGGTTTCTCATGATGCAATACACAAAGGTTTCTCGGGCTTACTCCAAACCTCGAGGTTTTCTCAAAAACCTCGAGGTTTCACATTGTAAGTGAAACCCGAGCGAAACACGATGGAAGCAAACCTGGAGGTTTCTCGAGAAACCCGGAGGTTTTAGAATGAGTGAAAGTTCATTTGCTCTCGGAACTCACAAACCTCGAGGTTTGTAGCAATACTTGAGGTTTGCCCAAACTTCAAAGTTCTTTGTTTTGAGCCAAAACACAAACCTAGAGGTTTCTATGGAAATCTCGAGGTTTTCGATCATACGAAAACCATTAGCTCTCTAGAAGCCGAAACCCGAAGGTTTCTATCAATACTCGAGGTTTGACATTTAATTTCAAAACTTTCGGTTTGGCGCCAATGCATAACCTCGAGGTTTTGTTGTAAACCTCGAGGTTTCACAACTTGGTGTGAAACCGAGTTTCCTCTCGGAAGTCCAAAACCTCGAGGTTTCTTAATAAACCTCGAGGTTTCACATAAATTTGTGAAACCAAGTTTTTTGCAAGTTAAAACATAGAACCTCGATGCTTCCTTTGTAAGGCCAAACCTCGAGGTTTTTGAGAAAACCTCGGGAAAAACCTCGAGGTTTGCTCTCACTCAGGATTTTCCAACTTCTGAGAGCAAATCCTCATTCTTTGTTCACAATTGTTGGCAATCATCAAAATCTTTTAGAGAACCAACACTTCCCGTTCAAATCCGAGCCTTGTGGAGCAATTGCCCCTTGAAAGAGAAAAATCGCCCTCAAAAGGAGCCTTGCCCAATTTGGGGGTCGAAACGCCTGAATTTCGGAAAAGCGTCTACCACTTAGGATTCCTTGTGGAAAACTGATTGAGGAGGGGGATTTCCATGCAAATCCGATCCCTGTGGAGAAAATGCCCCTTGAAAGTGAAAAAACGCGCTCAAAAGGAGCCTCGAGCAATTTGGGGGCCAAAACAAGTGAATTTTGGAAAAGCATCTACCATTTTATATTCCTTGAGGAAAATGGATTGAGGATGGGGCTTCCCATGCAAATCCAAACCCTGTGGAGCAATTGCCCCTTGAAAGCGACAAACCGGCCTCAAAAGGTGCCTCGCCCAATTTGGGGGTCAAAACACCTGAATTTCGGAAAAGTGTCTACCACTTAGGATTCCCTAGTGGAAAATGGATTGAGGAAGGGGATTTCCGTGAAAATCCGAGCCCTGTGGAGAATTTCCCCTTGAAAGCGACAAACTGCCCTCCAAAGGAGCCTCGCCCAATTTGGGGGTCGAAACGCCTGAATTTCGGAAAACCGACAACCACCTTGGATTCCTTGTGGAAAATAGATTGAGCAGGGGGATTTTCATGAAAATCTGAACCTTGTAGAGTAATTGCCCTTTGAAAGCGAAAACCTCCCTCAAAATGAGTGTCGGCCAATATGTGGGTCGAAACGCCTGAATTTTGAAAAAGCGTCTACCACTTTGGATTCCTTGTGGAAAATTGATTGAGGAAGGGGATTTTCATGCAAATCCGAGCCCTATGGAGCAGTTACCCCTTAGAAGCGAAAAACCACAGTCAAAATGAGCCTTGAGCAATTTGGGGGCCGAAACACGTGAATTTTGGAAACGCATCTACCATTTTATATTCCTTGAGGAAAATGGATTGAGGAGAAGGCTTCCCGTTCAAATCCGATCCCTGTGGAGCAAATGCCCCTTGGAAGCGGAAAAACGCACTCAAAAGGAGCCTCGAGCACTTTGGGGGCCGAAACACATGAATTTTGGAAAAGCATCTACCATTTTATATTCCTTGCGGAAAATGGATTGAGGAGGGGCTTCCCATGCAAATCCGAGTCCTGTGGAGCAATTGCCCCTTGAAACCCAAAAACTGGCCTCAAAAGGTGCCTCACCCAATTTTGGGGTCAAAACACTTGAATTTCGGAAACGCGTCTACCACTTAGGATTCCTTGTGGAAAAAGGATTGAGGAAGGGGATTTCCATGAAAATCCGAGCCCTGTGGAGTAATTTCCCTTTGAAAGCGAAAAACCTCCCTCAAAATGAGCCTCGGCCAATTTGGGGGTCGAAACGCCTGAATTTCGAAAAAGCGCCTACCACTTGTGATTCCTTGTGGAAAATGGATTGAGAAGGGGGATTTCCGTGAAAATCCGAGCCCTGTGGAGTAATTGCCCTTTGAAAGTGAAAAACCTCCCTCAAAACGAGCCTTGGCCAATTTGGGGGTCGAAACGCCTGAATTTCGAAAAAGCGCCTACCACTTGTGATTCCTTGTGGAAAATGGATTGAGGGGGGGATTTTCATGAAAATTCGAGCCCTGTGGTGCAATTTCCCTTGAAAGCGACAAACCGCACTCAAAAGGAGCGTCACCCAATTTGGGGGTCGAAACGCCTGAATTTCGGAAAACCGACAACCACTTTGGATTCCTTGTGGAAAATGGATTGAGCAGGGGGATTTCCGTGAAAATCCGAGCCCTGTGGAGTAATTGCCCTTTGAAAGAGAAAACCTCCCTCAAAATGAGACTCGGCCAATTTGGGGGCCGAAACACTGAATTTCGAAAAAGCGTCTACCACTTTGGATTCGTTGTGGAAAATGGATTGAGGAAGGGGATTTCCGTGCAAATCCGAGCCCTGTTGAGCAATAATTACCCCTTAGACGCGAAAAATCGCAGTCAAAAGGAGCCTCGAGCAATTTGGGGGCCGAAACACGTGAATTTTGGAAAAGCATCTACCATTTTATATTCTTTGTGGAAAATGGATTGAGGAGCGGGCTTCCCGTTCAAATCCGAGCCCTGTGGAGCAATTGCCCCTTGAAAGCGACAAACTGCCCTCAAAAGGAGCGTCGTCCAATTTGGGGGTCGAAACGCCTGAATTTCGGAAAAGCGTCTACCACTTAGGATTCCTTGTGGAAAAGTGATTGAGGAGGGGGATTTCCATGCAAATCTGATCCCTGTGGAGCAAATGCCCCTTGAAAGCGAAAAAACGTGCTCAAAAGTAGCCTCGAGCAATTTGGGGGCCTAAACACCTGAATTTTGGAAAAGCATCTACCATTTTATATTCCTTGTGGAAAATGGATTGAGGAGGGGCTTCCCGTTCAAATCCGAGCCCTGTGGAGCAATTGCCCCTTGAAAGCGACAAACCGCCCTCAAAAGGAGCCTCGCCCAATTAAACGCCAGAATTTCGGAAAACCGACAACCACCTTGGATTCCTTGGGGAAAATGGATTGAGCAGGGGGATTTCCGTGAAAATCCGAACCCTGTAGAGTAATTGCCCTTTGAAAGCGAAACCTCCCTCAAAATGAGTGTCGGCCAATATGGGGGTCGAAACGCCTGAATTTTGAAAAAGCGGCTAGCACTTTGGATTCCTTGTGGAAAATGGATTGAGGAAGGGGATTTCCTGGCAAATCCAAGCCCTGTGGAGCAATTACCCCTTAGAAGCAAAAAACCGAAGTCAAAACGAGCCTTGAGCAATTTGGGGTCCGAAACACGTGAATTTTGGAAAAGCATCTACCATTTTATATTCCTTGAGGAAAATGGATTGAGGAGAAGGCTTCCCGTTCAAATTCGAGGCCTGTGGAGCAATTGCCCCTTGAAAGCCACAAACCGCCCTCAAAAGGAGCCTCGCCAAATTTGGGGGTCGAAATGCCTGAATTTCGGAAAAGCATCTACCACTTAGGATTCCTTGTGGAAAAGTGATTAAGGAGGGGGATTTCCGTGCAAATATGATCCTTGTGGAGCAAATGCCCCTTGAAAGCGAAAAAATGTGCTCAAAACGAGCCTCGAGCAATTTGGGGGCCTAAACACGTGAATTTTGGAAAAGCATCTACCATTTTATATTCCTTGCGGAAAATGGATTGAGGAGGGGGCTTCCCGTGCAAATCCGAGCCTTGTGGAGCAATTGCCCCTTGAAAGTGACAAACCGGCCTCAAAAGGTGCCTCGCCCAATTTGGGGGTCAAAACGCCTGAATTTCGGAAAAGCGTCTACCACTTAGGATTCCTTGTGCAAATGGATTGAGGAAGGGGATTTTCGTGAAAATCCGAGCCCTGTGGAGTAATTGCCCTTTGAAAGCGAAAAACCTCCCTCGAAATGAGCCTCGGCCAATTTGGGGGTCGAAACGCCTGAATTTCGAAAAAGCGCCTACCAGTTGTGATTCCTTGTGGAAAATGGATTGAGGAGGGGGATTTCCGTGAAAATCCGAGCCCTGTGGCGCAATTGCCGCTTGAAAGTGACAAACTTCCCTCAAAAGGAGCCTCGCCCAATTTGGGGGTCGAAACGTTTGAATATCGGAAAACCGACAACGACCTTGGGTTCCTTGTGGAAAATGGATTGTGTAAATGGAGCTATATACCCAAGAGGGGGGTGAATTGGGTATTTTAAAAATTTTTCTGAAAGTGCTGTTTTGACCAAGTAAAAACAGATTATAACGAGGAGGAGGAAGGGAAGGAAAGCTTGCACAAGAGAAATTATCCTGGTTCGGTCTTATCCTTGACCTACATCCAGGTCCCCAAGCCACACTTGGGATTTTCAATCCACTATACTCACAAACTGATTACAAACTCTGTACTCAAGAGTAGTTCTCTCTCTAGGACTCACTCCCCCTTACAAGTTGCAATCAATACACCCAACCACCAAGTCCCCTGACTTGTGGTTATCTCAATTAATAAATGATTTATAGATAGAACTCTCTCACAGAGCAGATAAGATGAACACTGAAGTACAAGTATCGATTGATACAATACGGATGAAAGCTGAACACAATAAATGACAATCAATGAATTTTCGCTCTCGCAGGGTGTATCGGCTTGAGAAGAAGTTAATGCACTCTATTTATAGGTAGAGAACATTAAATGACCGTTGCTTGATGAATCCAACCGTTGTAGGTGATTAGCTTAAGGTCTGGTCATCTTCTCTCTCTAAACTTCTACTAATCCAGATGTTAATTTGATCTGGTGTGATTCTCTGAGAATTTTCCCATTGGAGATTGCCTTGCTTGTTGTAGTAAGCATTCTTTAACGTTCAGAAGGCGTGCTCGGATGGATTAGCCGAAAGTAGGTAGTTTTGCGAGAGCATTAATTAAATGCATTGAACACTTTTTGCTTTATGACTTTGACCTTCAATAATCTTCATCTGATCTTAATGAAATTCACTCAACAAACTTGTTAAACATAGCTAGGAATGTGATTGAATGAATTATGGAAGCAATGAGATCAAACAAGAATGATTTGCAAATTTGTATAATTCAAAACTCAGTTTTTAGCGTTGTAAACTGCGGTATGTTCATGCTAACTCGAGTATGGCACTGTTCACAAGTGTCCATACTGCAGTATCCAATTGGATACTCGAGTTTTCACTTTTCAGAGGCAAACCATCGTGTCTTGTGTTTGAAAGACAAAACCTATACTCGAGTTTGTCTACGCAAACCGCAAAGATTGGTTTAACTTGAAAAATCCGTTTGCTCTTCTCGTAAGTCCAATACTCGAGTTTGGCTACGCAAACCTGCGATATTGACTTAACTTGAAAAATCCTTTTGCTCTCTCGTAAATCCAATACTCGAGTTTGGCTACGCAAACTTCGGTATTGACTTAACTTGAAAAATCCTTTTGCTCTCTGTAAGTCCAATACTCGAGTTTGGCTACGCAAACTGCAGTATTGACTTAACGTGAAAAATCCTTTTGCTCTCTGGAAGTCCAATACTCGAGTTTGGCTATGCAAACTGCAGTATTGACTTAACGTGAAAAATCCTTTTGCTCTCTGGAAGTCCAATACTCGAGTTTGGCTACGCAAACCGCAAGATTGACTTAGCTTGAAAAATCCTTTAGCTCTCTGGAAGTTCAATACTCGAGTTTGACTATGCAAATTGCAGTATTGACTATTCAATACTCGAGTTTGGCTATGCAAACTGCGGTATTGATTTAACTTGAAAAACTTTAGCTCTCTGGATGTCCAATACTACGGTATGCAAACCTATACTCGAGTTTGCAACTATCAGAAGGTTTTAGCTGACTTTGCAAAACTTCAAAACATGTTTTACATTTGTTGTTAATCATCAAAACATATTGAGAACTAACATTCTCCCCCTTTTTGATGATGACAACACTTGTAAACTATTTTTGCAAAGAGTTTGAAAGATGTGATTTGTTTTGAAATGAAGTTTTCAAAGTTCAAAAATTGAGTTATCAGAAAACCATCCAATTTTACATTTCAACACTTAAAGTTCAGAGAATGGCAGCGAAGTGGAATTCAAAAGAATAGACAAGCTGAACTATATTCATTTTAGCATTCTTCATATAATCAAGAACAATATCAGAAAGGATAGACACTCTGATAACTACTGATATTACTCTGATAATCAAAAACAAGTTCAGGAACATAAAAAAAAATAGCTACACAATGAAGTACAAATGACAAAAGCAAACTACCTAGAACAACAAACTACCTAGAACCAATAGAAGCCTATACATCTACATCTTTCTCTCCTTCTCCCCCTTTGTCATCATCAACATACTCGGGATCAAGGACAACAAAAGGAGGGGAATAGAGGACCATGGCAGTGGATGGATCAAAGGTAGGGTCATGGTGAACTGCATAAGGAGAAGGTGTGGGGAATTTCTTAGTAGACGGGGTAGATGGGGATGGAAATGTGTCAGGTAGAACCTCTGTGGTGGGAGTGATAGGAGAAGATGGAATTACAGGGGTAGGAGTGGAAGTGGTGTGAGGTGGACTGGGAAAGGAGAAGGTAGGTGAGGAAGGTGGGGAAAAGTGAGTCTCTGGTGGCTGGGTTTCTGGTACAGGAAAAGATGAGGATGGACCAGTCGTGAACCCAAACGTGGATGATGAAGAAGCACCAACACCAAAGTGGTCGATCAAACGATCAATCTTATTCTGGGCTTCTGATGCAAGCTCATATGTCATGGATAGCCGGGAGTCTAGATCAATGCCCTGATCAAAAATCTCGCTCTGCTTCTGGTCAGTGGCATCCTTTAGCTTCCCAAAGTCAGCCTTCACATCCATGAGACCCATCTTGAACTCTGCGCGCAGCATGTCCAACTCAGCCTTCATAATCAGTCTATGAGATGAGAGGGCAGCTTCGATCATCTCTCTCAACCGTTCTTCGAGTTCCAATGATGGAGGAGGATGCGACTGAGCCTCGTGCGCATATGACGTGATGCACGGGCTTGTGACCTCGGAGGACCCCTCGATCGGCTCGATCCTTCCGGCTCGAATGAAATCTTCATAAAGTTCAATTGAGTCTTGCCGAAGGATGGGATGAACTTCATCTGCTCATGTGGTCCCACATACCATATTTTGTGATAGAACATAATGAGGGACGCCAGTGAGGCAAATGGCATATATGATCCCTTTCGGGATGAAAACTTGAATGCGCTGAGGGGATGCTTCTTGATGAATGCTGTGAAGAATCTGTAATCCTTCTGTGCAAAGTGAGTATAGCTCCCTCCTTTCTACACAAAATTCTGAGTGTAGATATACCAAATTACTCGGTGCAGGGATGGCATGTATGCGGGCTTGATAGACAGATGAGCAATCTGATCATCCGGTACGTCCTGAGTATGCATTAGAGTCCTATACACCTTAGCATTGGTGTATTGTGGTGTGGACACCGGTGGAGGATGAGTAACCTTGAGGATCTTGTTGATGATGGCGGCAGACAAAGTGAATTGGACCCCCCTAACACATGTGGTGATTCTCTCCTCAATCGTACTGCCTTCTATGTCCAAGAGGTGATTGGTCGCCATATTGAAGTAGAACATCTTGACCAACTCCGGGTAGTAAGCGGCATCGATGGAGACGAATGATTGATAGGGCCCGAACCATGGTGAGAGATCCACATTGCACTCTCGATAGATTTGTTCCAAGTCAACTGAAACAACCGCGCAGAAGCCACGAGTTGAATACTGGTCCTTGAACTTGGCATTGAGACCGGGAGGAAGTGGAACCGGGGTGACTTTGAATCCCGTAGGCGCAGTCTTGTGAAGTTTAATCTCCTCCACTGCATTGTCGATGAATGGGGAGACTCCTTCGTCCTCATCCTCTTCAGTCTCATAATCTGACATGGAGCCGGTAACCTCGACAGTGGAGAGAGAGCCAGAAGCAGGGGTGGGTCTCTTGGTCCTTGTTTTCCTGTGAACAACGGTCCTCTTGCCCTTTGCCTTGCTTTGCTCAGTCGTCTTCTGCTTCTTGGTGGCCGATGAAGATACCGGGTCCTTTGACGATGAATCCCTCTTCTTGGGGTTTGAAGGTGGCTTATCTGGAATCGTAATACCCACTCCAGGGATTCTTGTATCAATCCCTATTTGTAACTTCTTGGGAATCGACTTCATCCTTGGTGCTCTGGGAATTTGAGAAGAGACCGGTTGATCGGACTGAGATTGATCCTTTGACATTCTGAGATTAGGGTTCCGTCGAGAGAGAGATTAGGAAGAGAGTGAGGGTGGTTTGATGAGGATTTATGGGAAGTTAAGAAGGGATTGTGACGATTTCAAGGAGAGAAGAAGAGAGAAAGTCGAAACTCTAGGGTTTACTGGAGTAAGGACGCGAGTTTGGAAGAACATGACTATTCAGTATATATATAGATAGACCCCTATACTCGAGTCAAGCTCTTGCTTACTCGAGTTTATCAAACTTTCACTTACAAGCTCGAGTAAAGGTGGAAGTTAAAGACATCTTTGATTTAACATAGTGAAGTTTTAAATCCACGATGACCATACTCGAGTTTAGCTTTTCCTTACTCGAGTTTAGCATACTTTCACTTACAAACTGCGGTAAAGGTGGAAGTATACTAACCTGGACTTCAAAAATGTAGCGTGAATTTTTGAACCCACGATGACCATACTCGAGTTTAGCTTTTCCTTACTCGAGTTTAGCATACTTTCACTTACAAACTGCAGTTTGCCTATCGCAAGATTTCGGGTTTGGCCTCTGTCTGTCCTAAACTGCGTATAGTACCCCATACTCGAGTTTACAATTTCTTGAAACATCAAAATACCCCGCAAAAGCATGACTAAACACTCCGATGCCCAAGTTAGTAAAGATTAATCATCAAAAGCATAACTAACATTAAATTGGATTAGAAATGCTTACAATTCATTGGGATTTACCATTCCCAATTCTCTCCTTATGAAGTTGAAAGGTTCTTTGGCTAGAGGCTTTGTGAAGATGTCGCAAGTTGAAGATGAGTTGGGATGAACATCACTTTGACATCTCTTTTACGGACATGATCCCGAATGAAGTGATGCCTCACATCAATATGCTTGGTTCTCGTATGTTGCACCGGATTCTTGGCCAAGCTTATTGTGCTTGTGTTGTCACACAAAATTGGGATTTCCTTCAAGTAAACTCCCAAGTCAGCAAGTTGTTGCTTCAACCATAGCACTTGAGCACAACAACTTGAAGCAGCCACATATTCAGCTTCGGTAGAGGACACGGCCACAAATGTTTGCTTCTTGCTGAACCAAGAGACAAGTGAGTTGCCAAAAAATTCGCATTGGCCATTTGTGCTCTTTCTATCTGTCTTGTAGCCGGCATGATCCGAATCTGAGTATGCCACCAAGTGTTCCGGTTGACCTTTGGGAAACCATAGTCCAAGAGTCTTCGTGTTTGAGAGATATCTAAATATCCTCTTCACATGTTCAGCATGGGACTCTTTTGGAGCGGATTGGAACCTTGCACACATCCCAACACTGAATTGGATGTCCGGGTGACTCATTTGTGAGATAGAGTAGTGATCCAATCATTCCTCTATACTTTGTGATGTTGAAATCTTTACCCTTCTCATTAGCATCCAATGAAGCGCTTGAGCTCATAGGAGTGTCGGCTCCATTGCATTGGTCCATCCCAAATTTCTTCAAGAAATCATTCGATATTTGGTTTGGGAAATAAATATCCCATCCTTTCTTTGCTTGATTTGCAATCCAAGAAAGTAGTTGAGCTCTCCCATCATGGACATCTTAAACTCTCCCTGCATAGTCTTTGAAAATTCTTCACACAAAGCATCATTAGAAGCACCAAATATAATATCATCCACATGTATTTGAACCATTAAAATTTCATTAAGCTTATTACTCTTTATGAAGAGAGTTGTTTTTGCTTTTCCTCTAACAAAGCCTTGATCAAGAAGGAATTTGCTTAATCGCTCATACCAAGCTCTAGGAGCTTGTTTCGTGCCATATAGAGCCTTCTTGAGACGATACACATGATCTGGACAATGTTCATTTTCAAAACCAGGAGGTTGTTCTACATAAACTTCCTCTTGTATAAAACCATTTAGAAAAGCACTTTTCACATCCATTTGATATAATTTAAATCCTTTTACACATGCAAAGGCTAGAAGTACTCTTATGGCTTCCAATCTTGCCACTGGAACATAAGTTTCTTCATAATCAATTCCTTCTTCTTGATTATAGCCTTTGGTAACCAATCTTGCCTTGTTGCGGACAATGATTGCAGACTCATCACGTTTGTTCTTGAATACCCATTTGGTGCCAATGACCGGATGGTCTTTGGGCCTAGGTACCAAATCCCAAACTTGATTTCTATCAAATTGATGTAACTCCTCTTGCATTGCTATCACCCAATCATTATCGGAAAGGGCTTCATCAATCTTAGAGGGTTCTATATGAGATATAAATGCGAGAAAGGTTACTTCATTCAAAGTACTATTTCTGGTTCTTACACCCGATTAATATCACCTATAACTTGGTCTAAAGGATGATTTCTAATAAATTTCCAAGCTCTAGGTTGAGTCGATCAGGATTTTCAATATTGTTTTGGGGATTAGCCTCAAAAACATTTTCAAGATTTTCAATAGAAGCGGAGTAGTTTTCGAAAAGAATTGATTTTTGAAAACATTTTCTTCTTCATTGTCTAAGGCTTTATCGATTTGGATTCACGAGAAAACAACATGTATTGACTCTTCAACAATACGAGTGCGAGTATTAAAGACTCTATAAGCTCTACTCCTATTTGAATAACCAATGAAGATACCTATATCGGCTTTGGAATCGAATTTACCAAGATTCTCTTTACCATTATTGTGCACATAGCACTTGCATCCAAAGACGTGTAGGTGGCCGAGATTTGGCTTCCTTCCCTTGTAGAGTTCATATGGGGTCTTGTTCAGCTTCTTCCTCAAATAGGCTCGGTTGGAGATGTAGCAAGCCGTGCTCATCGCGTCAGCCCAAAACACTTGAGAAGTGTTGTTCTCATTTAACATTGCCCTTGTCATCTCAGTGAGGACTCTATTCTTCCTCTCAACAACACCGTTTTGTTGAGGAGTCCTTGGAGCTGAGAAATTGTGATCAATTCCCACATTGTCACAGAACTCAGTGAAGGTGTTGTTTTCAAATTCGCCACCATGATCGGTCCTTATACGAAATTGCGAAACCTTTCTCGTTCGGACCTTTTTGGCAAAGGTAACAAACGATCAAACGTTTCATCTTTAGATGATAAAAATATTGTCCAAGCAAATCTAGAATAATCATCAACTATGACCAAAGTGTAAAGATTTCCACCAAGACTTTAATTGAAGAGGTCTACTAGTTGAGATCTCATTTTTTGCTTTAAAAGAAGATTTGGTTTGTTTTCCTTTTTGACAAGCATCACAGACTATGTCATTTTTGAAATTCAATTTAGGAATACCAATGACCAAATCCTTTTTCAGCAACTTGTCAAGTTGAAGCATATTAACATGAGCTAATCGTTTATGCCATAGCCAACTCTCATTCAAGTTGCTAACAAAACAATTTTCGAAACCGAAGCATTGCTAGAGAGGTTAAGAGTATAACAATTTCCATCTCTAGGTGCTCTAAATAAGGCTTTAGTTTTCAAATCATCAATGGAGACTAAATCCTTTCTAACAATCAAGCAAAACTTGGGTTTCACAAAAACATGTGAAACCTCGAGGTTTATTAAGAAACCTCGAGGTTTTGAGCTTCCGAGAAAAACACGGTTTCACACCAAGTTGTGAAACCTCGAGGTTTACATCAAAACCTCGAGGTTATGCCTTGGCGCCAAACTGAAAATTTGAAATAAAATGTAAAACCTCGAGTATTGGCGAAACCTCCGGGTTTCGGCTTCCCGAGAGCTAATGGTTTTCAATGTGTTTGAAAACCTCGAGGTTTCCATAGAAACCTCCAAGTTTGTGTTTTGGGTCAAAACAAAGAACCTTGTCATTTGGGCAAAACCTCGAGTATTGTTACAAACCTCGAGTTTTGTGAGTTCCGAGAGCAAATGTATTTTCACTCATTCTAAAACCTCGAGGTTCCTTGAGAAACCTCCGGTTTGCTTTCATAATGTCTCTCTCGGGTGTCACACAACAAACCTCGAGGTTTCTAAGAAAACCTCGAGGTTTGAAGTAAACCCGAGAAACCTTTGTGATTGCATCATGAGAAACCTCCAGGTTTAATGATAAACCTCAAGGTTTGAGGTTTCGGTCTTAAATCGTTTTCAACCTTAAATGACCAAACCTCGAGGTTTGTGAACAAACCTTCAGGTTTCTGGACGTTGCCTGAAATTCGAATTTAACAATTTTGCTATGCCTTCATGTTTGATCTCAATGCTTTCCATGATTAATCTCTATTGGTACTAGATATGTTTAACCATCTTTTTGGTGAGTTTCGATGCAGTTAAGGAAGGTTTATCGAAGGTTTAAAGCAAAAGCAAAAGTGATGTCGAACATTAAATGCTCAACCCGAAACTTGCATTCTTTTGGTTAATCCATCTGCACACGGTTGCAAAGCATTAAAGAATGATTTCTACATCAAGCAACATCTTCTCCAACGGATTAATTTGCGAGAGAGTCAACTCGACCATCCGGCCACTGGATTAAGTGAGTTTTAGAAGAGAAGAAGACCTAAGCTACTCACAACTTCGAATCATCTTCAACGGTCTTATTATCAAATGCAACGGTCTATTAATGCTATCGGCTATAAATAGAGTTGCATTCAATTCTTCTCAACAACTACTACATCTGAAAACGAGCAAGCATTCAAGTTCTTCAACTACTTTTCTGTTTTCACTTGTATTTTGTCTTTTGACATTATAAGCTTCAGTGTTTATTATTATCCACTCTTAGAGAGAGTTTTTATCTGTAATTCATTTATTGAAAAGAATCACAAGTCAAGGGGACTTGATGATTTGGGAGTTCATTGATTACAACTTGTAAGGGGGAGTGAGTTCTAGAGAGAGAACTACTCTTTAAGTACGAGTGTGTAATCTTTGTGATAGTGAAAATCCCGTGAGAGTCCGGGACCGGATGTAGGTCAAGTTGTTAAGATCGAACCGGTATAAATCTACGTGTTCGGCTATTCTTCCCTTTACTCTGTTCATCTCTCGTTTTTGTTATCTAAAAACGAAAGCGGTTTTTGAAAAGTTTTTAAAATACCCAATTCACCCCCTCTTGGGTATATAGCTCCACTTTCATTTGGTATCGAGCTGGTCTTCTCTAAAGAGCTTAACATCTCGAGAAGGATCCAATGGAAGGCATTCTACCTGATGGAGCTTCAATCAACAGACCTCCAGGTTTCAGTGGAGAACATTACTCATTTTGGAAAGCCAAATTCAAGGTGTTTGTAATGGCTACAGAGTATGGTCTCTCGAGAGTTTTTGAACGAGGAGACTACGCTCCAACTGTCCTGGAAAATGGTCTCAGAGTTCTTACACTGCCAACATGCTGATACTCTGCTTTCTCATCATTTACACTCTGTTTTACATGTTTAGATAACTTAGAGAGTGAAGTGATTTGTATTTGATCTTCGGTGTTTATCTATTCACTTCTAAGAGAGGAGATTTATTGTAAACACATTATCTTTCTATCGAGAGTTACTCAAGATTGGGTAATCTTGAGTGGGATATACATTATGTTGATTACAACTTGTAAGGGGAGTTAATCCTAGTGAGAGGATTACTTGAGTACGAGTGTGTAATCAAGCGAAAGTGTGTTGATTACGGTTTGTAAGGGGAGTGAATCCTAGAGAGAGGTTGCTTCGATTCTGAGAACACGTAATCAAGTTGAACAAAGATAGTGGATTGAAAATCCCAAGTGAGGCTTGGGGATTGGACGTAGGTCAAGAATTGGGCCGAACCGATAAATCGGTTGCACATCCTCTTCCCTTATCTCTTATATTTCCAGTATTTACATTTGAATGTTTGTCAATTGATTTATAACTCACTTCATTATACAAGTTAAATTTACTGAATTGCGAAAAGATTTTCAAAGAATCTAAATTTTTATATTTCACCCAATTCACCCCCTCTTGGGTTCAAAGAACTTACATTTGGTATCAGAGCTAGGCTCTTGTTTAAAGGACTTTACCGTCTCAAGAGTTTCAATGGTTGATTTTGGGTGTTCCTTGTTTTCAGAAGGCTTTGATTATACCATTCCACCATTTTTCAAATATATTGATTTTTGGTTTTGGAAAGCCAGAATGACTAGTTTCATCAAAGCAACTGATTTTCATATGTGGAATGTTTTTATAAATGTTTTTGATTTCAAACCAAGAAAGGATTGGACAAAAAAGAAAAGAAAATGTTTTCTTTGAACATTAGAGCAATGAAAATTCTTCACGATGCTTTAACCGAAAATGATTTTGAGAAAATCAAGTTTTGCTCTAGTGCTAAAGAAATCTGGGATACTCTTGATTCTATTTATGCTTCTAACAATTGTGTTGAAGTAGAAAGTGTTGATAGTTCATCAAAAATTTCAAACTGCACATCTATGAGTGATGAACAATTGGAAGAAGGTGGAATTAGAGAATGTTTTTGTGTCAATACAAAAGAACAAGAGGATTCCCAAGAAGAGCTCATGGACGATTATGATCAACCATTATCTGAAGCTCAAGATGCACATGTGGTAAACGATTCCAATTCTTCTTGTGTATCAAAGAAAAATGATTTCGAACAATTGCATAAAATTGTTTTTCAACCAATCATTGATTCTAATTTGAAAAGCAAGAATGTTTTGAAACAAAATGCTGGAAAATCTATTGGGAAGAATGAATGTTCAAATGAGGATTATTTGAAGTTTTACTCTAATGACCAGCACAATACTTGCAAAAATGTTCATAGTAAGCATCATTCTATTATTTGCAATTATTGTGGAAAATCTGGACATATTTCTCATACATGTTATATTAGGAGATATTCTAATGTGAGAAATAAATTTGGTTGGGTTTCTAAAGAACAATCAAGGTCTAATACTAACAGTCAAGGACCCAAGTATAAGTGGGTACCAAAATGTCCATCTAGTACTCCATGTGTGCAGGATGATTTGAATATCAATGGACATCAAGGTACAGAGAAGAGGAAGAAAAAGCCAAGAGTTTCTCATACACCAATGAAGAAGATCATAGTATCTATATCAAGCAAGAGAACTCACAGGGCACCCATTGCTGGAACTACAAGGTTTAAACATCAAAGGAAGCAATGGATACAAGCAAGAAGAGTATCATCTACCTCAAGAATGGATTACCACAAAATACCATTCAACTATCTTGAGGAAGATAAGAAAAGAAGGATCTCTCATGCACAAGGGAAAAGATTCTTGCAGTCTACATTATGTGAGAAAGCATTGCCTCATCCCAAGACTAAATTCAAAAAGACAAAGTATCAACGAATGATAAATTGGGTGAGCGAATGCAATCCTTCAAGTACCTAAGGCTAAGGTATGCAAAGGTAAAACCTCCCATGTGATTATCTGAAATAATCATTGAGGTTTTATATTTTGTAACCTTAGGAATGAGCATTGCAAACTATTTGTTCTAAATTGGGTTTTCACATCCTGATATATATATTTTTAAACAGATTGCAATGTTCAATAGGTTGAACTCTTTATGCATTCATGATGATTTGAAAAGAAAGTATTTCTTTATGCATGAACTCATGATTAATTCACTATGCTTTATTGTTCTGAATTGATTATATTCATAAGAGCATGTGAATTTCGGTTCCTACAAGCTAACAATGATTGGATCCTAGTAAAGTTGGATACCAAGAAAGAAAAAGATTTATAAAGTTTTGTAGGATGAAAGAAAGCTTCTCAAGAATGCAACATAGAGAAATGATTCAAGTTTTTTTTTAGAAAGCTAAACAAGCTATGCTTAATGTTGATGGTGAACTTCAAGAAGGGAGTTATCTACATCAATCCATGTCAACCAAGCAAGCTTCTATGAGGATAAGAGGAATTACGGTGATATCTAATTCTTACCTCATACTATGATTACATGAAATTGATTTTTTGGTTTGTCTTTGATTAAGCTAAAAGGTTTTGAAACTTATTTAATTTCAATTAGCAAGTTTACTTGTCAAAGCAAAATCCAGTTTAGAGTTGAAAACTCTAGTTTCCATTTGGAAACTCGAGTTTTGGCTATACGAGAGAGAGTTACCAAAGCTTTCAACTTGAGAAAACTTGAGTTTTGATATGAAAACTCCAGTTTTCAGTTTGCCATGAGTTTTCTAAATTTTCTCAAAGTTGTGAGAAAACTCAAGTTTTGGTTTGGAAACTCAAGTTTTCCACTTGCGAGAGTTTCCAAGTTTTACTCAATTTTTTTGGAAACTCCGTTTTTCATAGAAAACTCCGGTTTTGACTTGGCATAGATTTCTCAACGTTTTCATATTTTAAATGAAAACTCGAGTTTTGGTTTGGAAACTCGAGTTTTGGGCAAGCCGAGAGCATTGCATTTTTTTTAATGTTTTGAAAACTCAAGTTTTGAATGAAAACTCTCAAGTTTTGATGTTTTGGACTAAAACTCATTTTAGACATGAATAGTCCAAAACTCGAGTTTTGATATGGAAACTCGAGTTTTGCTTAAGTGCACAAAGACAAACTCCGGTTTTCATTTGAAAACTCAATTTGAAAATGAGTTTTTCCCAGTTTGCGAAATCTTCATGTATTATCTAAATACTTCCTATCATCAATCACTAATACTCCTAACTATGTTTAATCAATTTGTTAGTGAATTTTTGATGATCAAACAAGTGAATCTGTGAATAACTTTTTGAGTTCATATTTTTGAAATGCACAAATCTAAAATTTGTTTGGATTTCAATTCACACTATTTTTATGCAAATGCATACAAATGATTTTGAAAAATATCCATACTTTGATTGCATTTAAATGGTATTTCAAAACTAGAAGTTAATATTGTTACTTGAATGTTGGATATGCTTCAAATTTCTCAAGTTGAGTTTTTCCTTATCTTTCACATATTGATATTTGGAATTCAATGTTTTGCTTGAAATCTTTAGTTTCATTCTCTAACTAGTTGGACCTCATGTCTAACAAGTTAATCTTATGTGAGTTTCAAGCTTATTTCCGAGAAAGAATTCAATTTGTGAAAACTTATGCTTATTGGATAAATCCTTATTGGTCAAGCTATTCCAAGCACTATGAATGTTCATTAATGCATTAAATGTTAGGTCATTAACCATTATATGGAATAACTTACTAGGATAATATTTTGGAACTCTAGTCATTTGGACTAAAGAGTTTGTGCTTCATCATCCATAAATCCTAGAACTCATATATGTTACTCAAATACATCAGCTTTTGTTATCATCCATATTTTGAGTAACTATATCTATATATTCAAACTCTTGCCTTGAATGTTCTTATATGTTCAAGACTCTACTCTCTAAGGCAGGATTATCTCTTAGTCAATAGCAAAGTCATTATGATCATATATTTCTGTTATGCTAAGTATGTCTTGATAATGCTTTGCCTTCATGA
Organism: Acacia acuminata; assembly: GCA_019022655.1. Taxonomy (NCBI): domain Eukaryota; kingdom Viridiplantae; phylum Streptophyta; class Magnoliopsida; order Fabales; family Fabaceae; genus Acacia; species Acacia acuminata. The sequence goes on along the minus strand of JAFJYI010000137.1, from coordinate 1,819,456 downwards.
CTTTTGCTTTTCAGAAAATTCTTCAACATGTTAACTTCAATGTTCAACATGTTCTCCAAATCTGAAGCATATTGATATATTCATTAAACCTATTGACTTTCACCATGTTTAAAATGAGCATTTTTTTCAAACATGTTTTAAAAATGAATCTTTCATCCATCAAAATTTTGATTTCATAATGCATTATCACAATTTGAAAGAACATTTGAAATTTGAAACATTCTGCATATTTCATTTTTGGAAAATCAGATCTCATTCATAAACTATTAGTTGATAAATGCTTATCTTTATGGATAAGATTTTCTATGCTCAAACTTACATGTATTTTATCAATGACATCTTTTCTACATAAAGTGTATTTACAAATTGTCATTGAGAAATAACATTTTTTGCATCATTTAGTTGCTACCCTATTCGATTCATTGGCTTGAACTTATTTGATTGGGTAAAACTTGGTTTCGATCACTGCTTGTTATACTCTTTTCTCAAATATCATATGATTTAATAAGAGCATAAGAGTTGTCATGTCTAATCAGTTGTGGACTCAAGAATCATTGGGTACCAAAGAATATATATTTCTGTAGAATTTGGGCCAAGTAAATTGAAGCCTTCATGCATATCCAGTGAGGCTTATTCTTCTTCGGCCTCTTCTTCCTTTAGACTTGGCTTGTCTCAAGTAAGGTGGTCACCAAGAGATTTAGGGCCTCTTAAGCCTTTTTAGCTTTTGCTCTTGTCATTGGGCCTCCAAGACCTTGAATGTCCTCCAAGTTTGTTGCCTTGGTCATGTCGCCTCCTATGTCCTCATCATTCCCTCCTTCTTCAGAAGAATTTGTCCTCAAATTATAATCCCCTTCTCCATCTTTATGCTGAAAAACAGAGTTGTTAGGCAATGAAGCTCCTGGAATGAGATCAATTTGATGTTCTATGCCTCTTAGAGGTGGTAGTCCGTGAGGTACCTCTTTAGGAAAAACATCTTTAAATTCTGCAACAAATTAGAAATCGCATTTGGAAGAGAGTTAGTAGGACTTGCATCTGTAAAATTATTATCTTTACTCAAAAGTAAGAGCATTGCATTTTTCACCTCTTTTTTTTTTATAAACAAGTTTGGTGCTTTTCTATCTTTTTCTCCTTTTTTTCTTCTTGCTCTCTTCCACTCTCTTTTCTCTCTTGCTTTCTTTTTTCTCTCATTTTTAAATGATCCTCAAAAGGAGCCTCGAGCAATTTGGGGGCCGAAATACGTGAATTTTGGAAAACCATCTACCATTTTATATTCCTTGTGGAAAATGGATTAAGGAGGGGGCTTCCCGTGCAAATCCGAGCCCTGTGGAGCAATTGCCCCTTGAAAGCGACAAACCGGCCTGAAAAGGAGCCTCGCCCAATTTGGGGGTCGAAACGCCTGAATTTCGGAAAAGCGTCTTCCACTTAGGATTCCTTGTGGAAAATGGATTGAGCAGGCGGATTTCCGTGCAAATCCGATCCCTGTGGAGCAAATGCGCCATGAAAGCGAAAAAAACGCTCAAAACGAGCCTCGAGCAATTTGGGGGTCGAAACACGTGAATTTTGGAAAAGCATCTGCCATTTTATATTCCTTGTGGAAAATGGATTGAGGAGGGGGCTTCCCGTTCAAATCCGAGCCCTGTGGAGCAATTGCCCCTTGAAAGCGACAAACCGGCCTCAAAAGGAGCCTTGCCCAATTTGGGGGTCGAAACGCCTGAATTTCGGAAAAGCGTCTACCACTTAGGATTCCTTGTGGAAAATGGATTGAGGAAGGAGATTTCCGTGCAAATCCGAGCCCTGTGGAGCAATTACCCCTTAGAAGTGAAAAACTGCAGTCAAAATGAGCCTCGAGTAATTTGGGGGCCGAAACACGTGAATTTTGGAAAAGCATCTTCCATTTTATATTCCTTGTGGAAAAATGGATTGAGGAGGGGGCTTCCCATGCAAATCCGAGCCGTCTAGAGCAATTGCCGCTTGACAACGACAAATCGCCCTCAAAAGGAGCCTCGCCCAATTTGGGGGTCGAAACGCCTGAATTTCGGAAAAGCGTCTACCACTTAGGATTCCTTGTGGAAAATGGATTGAGAAAGGGGATTTCTGTGCAAATCCGAGCCCTGTGGAGTTATTTCCCTTTGAAAGTGAAAACCTCCCTCAAAACGAGCCTCGGGCAATTTAGGGGTCGAAACGCCTGAATTTTGAAAAAGCGTCTACCACTTTGGATTCCTTGCGGAAAATGGATAGAGGAAGGGGATTTCCGTGCAAATTCGAGCCCTGTGGAGAAATTACCCCTAGAAGCGAAAAACCGCAATCAAAACGAGCCTCAAGCAATTTGGGGGCGAAACACGTGAATTTTGGAAAAGCATCTTCCATTTTATATTCCTTGTGGAAAATGGATTGAGGAGGGGGCTTCCGTTCAAATCCGAGCCCCGTGGAGCAATTGGCCCTTGAAAGCGACAAACCGGCCTCAAAAGGAGCCTCGCCCAATTTGGGGGTCGAAACGCTTGAATTTTGGAAAAGCGTCTACCACTTAGGATTCCTTGTGGAAAATGGATTGAGGAAGGGGATTTCCGTGCAAATCCGAGCACTGTGGAGTGTTAGTTCTCTTAGTGTTTTGATGACGCCTAACAATTGTATTCAGTGTTAAAAAGAATTGAAAGAAAGTTTGAGTTGATTTGAAAATGTTTTAGAAAATGGATAACTCAAGTTACTGGTTACAACTCAAGTTACATTTCTCAGAAAGCCAAATTCACTGTTCAACGTAACTCAAGTTGATAATCGTAACTCAAGTTATAAGTTTAAGAAAAATCAGTTTTGTAGAGATCCTAACTTGAGTTACCACTTAGCAACTCGAGTTATGGCCGTACTTCTTTGTTCCGAAAGCTTCTCGCGATTTCAAATTTTCATCGAGGTGTAACTCGAGTTATCGATATAACTCAAGTTATAAGCATATCAGAGAAATTGAACTGATAAGAAGTAACTTGAGTTAGAATATTGGCCTTTGCTCTCTGTCTGAACTTAGTGTTAACATAACTCGAGTTATGGTGTGTAACTCGCGTTACATAAATCAAAGAAGCTTCTCTGTGCAAAGAAGTAACTCGAGTTACTCTGAATGTAATTTCTTCTCTGCTTACACTGATTAAATCATAACTCGAGTTAAGTATTATAACTCGAGTTATCCTTTCATTTAGACATATTCATTCAACATATTCATAACTCGAGTTATCATATACAACTCGAGTTGTGCACATCGATTTTGAATTTCACCGGTCTCGAAATCTGAAATTCTATCTTGATTCAATGGGTACTTGTTTTTATTGGTTCTTATCATTTCTAACCAAGTTTAATTAGTTTGCTAGTATGTTTCGAGACATGATTAACGAGGTTTAAACTTCAAATTATCAAAAAGCACAAATCATCAAGCATTTAATGCAAAGCGAACCCATTCACCATTTTGGCAAGAAACGTCTGAGCAAGCAAAAAACAATCCAGCTGTTCCCTAGACAACATTCAGAGTATATTTCAACAGACACTTTGAATAAAGAATGTCAACGAATAATAACGGACGAATGTCGGAAGCGTACGAAGAGACGGAGCTACGTAACCTTAACGGATATATTCATTACTCACAACGGCTCATTCAATTTCGTCTCAACGGTCATAAATGCAATCATCTATAAAACCCAGAAGCATTGAAGTCTCTAACAACCGAAACCCTGCGCATTCAATTAGCATTTAAGTTCATTAACTATTTCAACTCTTAGAGCTAATATCTTCGGATATATCAATCTTCAGTGTTTACTCATCTACTCTTTTAGAGAGTTCTTTATTGATTATCTATCTTGTAAGAATCTCAAAGTATTGGGACTTTGGGATTGAGATATTTGATTACAACTTGTAAGGGGGAGTAAGTTCTAGTAAGAGAATTACTTCTTGAGTTACAGAGTGTGTAATCATTTGAGTTAGTGAAATCCCGGAGAGTCTGGGGACTGGACGTAGGTCAAGGATTTAGACCGAACCAGTATAAATCGCTTGTGTTCTTTCTTCTTCTACCTTACTCTGCTCATCCCTGTTTTTGTGGAAAATGGATTGAGGAAGGGGATTTCCGTGCAAATTCGAGCCCTGTGGAGAAATTACCCCCTAGAAGCGAAAAACCGCAGTCAAAACGAGCCTCGAGCAATTTGGGGGCCGAAACACGTGAATTTTGGAAAAGCATCTTCCATTTTATATTCCTTGTGGAAAATGGATTGAGGAGGGGGCTTCCCGTTCAAATCCGAGCCCTGTGGAGCAATTGGCCCTTGAAAGCGACAAACCGGCCTCAAAAGGAGCCTCGCCCAATTTGGGGGTCGAAACGCTTGAATTTTGGAAAAGCGTCTACCACTTAGGATTCCTTGTGGAAAATGGATTGAGGAAGGGGATTTCCGTGCAAATCCAAGCACTGTGGAGTGTTAGTTCTCTTAGTGTTTTGATGATGCCTAACAATTGTATTCGGTGTTAAAAAGAATTGAAAGAAAGTTTGAGTTGATTTGAAAATGTTTTAGAAAATGGATAACTCAAGTTATCGGTTACAACTCAAGTTACATTTCTCGAAAGCCAAATTCACCGTTCAACGTAACTCAAGTTGATAATCGTAACTCAAGTTATAAGTTTAAGAAAAATCAGTTTTGTAGAGATCCTAACTTGAGTTACCACTTAGCAACTCGAGTTATGGCTGTACTTCTTTGTTCCAGAAAGCTTCTCGCGATTTCAAATTTTCATCAGTAGGTGTAACTCGAGTTATCTGATATAACTCAAGTTATAAGCATATCAGAGAAATTGAACTGATAAGAAGTAACTTGAGTTAGAATATTGGCCTTTGCTCTCTGTCGAACTTAGTGTTAACATAACTCGAGTTATGGTGTGTAACTCGCGTTACATAAATCAAAGAAGCTTCTTCGTGCAAAGAAGTAACTCGAGTTACTCGAATGTAATTTCTTCTCTCATACATCGATTAAATCATAACTCGAGTTAAGTATTATAACTCGAGTTATCCTTTCATTTAGACATATTCATTCAACATATTCATAACTCAAGTTATCATATACAACTCGAGTTATTCGCATCGTTTTGAATTTCACCTAGGTCTCGAAATCTGAAATTCTATCTTGATTCAATGGGTACTTGTTTTTATTGGTTCTTATCATTTCTAACCAAGTTTAATTAGTTTGCTAGTATGTTTCAGACATGATTAACAGGTTTAAACTTCAAATTATCAAAAAGCACAAATCTGTCAAGCATTTAATGCAAAGCGAACCCATTCACCATTTTGGCAAGAAACGTCTGAGCAAGCAAAAAACAATCCAGTTGTTCCCTAGACAACATTCAGAGTATATTTCAACAGACACTTTGAATAAAGAATGTCAACGAATAATAACGGACGAATGTCGGAAGCGTACGAAGAGACGGAGCTACGTAACCTTAACGGATATATTCATTACTCACAACGGCTCATTCAATTTCGTCTCAACGGTCATAAATGCAATCATCTATAAAACCCAGAAGCATTGAAGTCTCTAACAACCGAAACCCCGCGCATTCAATTAGCATTTAAGTTCATTAACTATTTCAACTCTTAGAGCTAATATCTTCGGATATATCAATCTTCAGTGTTTACTCATCTACTCTTTTAGAGAGTTCTTTATTGATTATCTATCTTGTAAGAATCTCAAAGTATTGGGACTTTGGGATTGAGATATTTGATTACAACTTGTAAGGGGGAGTAAGTTCTAGTAAGAGAATTACTTCTTGAGTTACAGAGTGTGTAATCATTTGAGTTAGTGAAATCCCGGAGAGTCTGGGGACTGGACGTAGGTCAAGGATTTAGACCGAACCAAGATAAATCGCTTGTGTTCTTTCTTCTTCTACCTTACTCGCTCATCCCCGTTTTTGTGGAAAATGGATTGAGGAAGGGGATTTCCGTGCAAATTCGAGCCCCAGTGGAGAAATTACCCCATAGAAGCGAAAAACCGCAGTCAAAACGAGCCTCGAGCAATTTGGCGGCCGAAAAATGTGAATTTTGGAAAAGCATCTACCATTTTATATTCCTTGCGGAATATGGATTAAGGAGGGGCTTCCCGTGCAAATCCGAGCCACCGTGGAGCAATTGCCCCTTGACAAACCGGCCTCAAAAGGTGCCTCGCCTCAAAAGGTGCCTACCACCATTTTGGGAAAATGGGTCGAATTTCCGTGAAACGCCTTGTGGAATTTCAAAAGCGTCTACCACTTAGGATTCCTTGTGGAAAATGGGTTGAGGAAGGGGATTTCCGTGAAACTCCAAGCCTTGTGGAGTAATTGCCCTTTGAAAGTGAAAAACCTCCCTCAAAACTAGCCTCGGCCAATTTGGGGGCCGAAACGCCTGAGTTTCGGAAAAGCGTCTACCACTTTGGATTCCTTGTGGAAAATGGATTGAGCAGGGGGATTTCAGTGAAACTCCGAGCCCTGTGGAGTAATTGCCCTTTGAAAGTGAAAAACCTCCCTCAAAACGAGCCTCGGCCAAGTAGGGGGTCAAAACGCCTGAGTTTCAGAAAAGCGTCTACCACTTTGGATTACTTGTTGAAAATGGATTGAGCAGGGCGGTTTCCGATCAAATCCGATCGCTATGGAGCAAATGCGCCATGAAAGCGAAAAAAACGATCAAAATGAGCCTCGAGAAATTTGGGGGCCGAAACACGTGAATTTTGGAAAAGCATCTACCATTTTATATTCCTTGTGGAAAAATGGATTAAGGAGGGGGCTTCCCGTGAAAATCCGAGCCGTGTGGAGCAATTGCCCCTTGAAAACGACAAACCGCCCTAAAAAGGAGCCTCACCCAATTTTGGGGTCGAAACGCCTGAATTTTGGAAAAGCGTCTACCATTTAGGATTCCTTGTGGAAAATGGATTGACGAAGGGGATTTTTATGAAAATCCGAGCCCTGTGGAGTAATTGCCCTTTGAAAGAGAAAAAAACTCCATCAAAATGAGCCTCGGCCAATTTGAGGGTCGAAACGCCTGAATTTCAGAAAACCGACAACCATCTTGGATTCCTTGTGGAAAATGGATTGAGCAGGGGGATTTTCGTGCAAATCCGATCCCTGTGGAGCAATTGCCCATTGAAAGCGACAAGTCGCCCTCAAAAGGAGCCTCGCCCAATTTGGGGGTCGAAACGCCTGAATTTTGGAAAAGCATCTACCACTTTGGGTTCCTTGTTGAAAATAGATTGAGCAGGGTGATTTCCGTGAAAATCCGAGCCCTGTGGAGCCATTACCCCTTAGAAGAGAAAAACCGCAGTCAAAATGAGCCTCGAGCAATTTGGGACCCGAGACACGTGAATTTTGGAAAAGTATCTACCATTTTATATTCCTTGTGGAAAATGGATTGAGGAGGGGGCTTCCCGTTCAAATCCGAGCTCTGTGGAGCAATTGCCCCTTGAACGCGACAAACCACCCTCAAAAGGAGCCTCGCCCAATTTGGGGGTCGAAACGCCTGAGTTTCGGAAAAGCGTCAACCAATTAGGATTCCTTGTGGAAAATGGATTGGGGAAGGTGATTTCCTTGCAAATCCAAGCCCCGTGGAGTAATTGTCTTTTGAAAGCGAAAAACCTCCCTCAAAAGGAGCCTAGGCCAATTTGGGGATTGAAACTCCTGAATTTCAAAAAGCGTCTACCATTTGGATTCCTTGTGGAATATGGATTGAGGAGGGGGATTTCCGTGCAAAGCCGAGCCCTGTGGAGGAAATGCCCCTTGAAAGCGACAAACCGCCCTCAAAAAGAGCCTCGCCCGATTTGGGGGTCGAAACGCCTGAATTTCAGAAAAGCGTCTACCACTTAGGATTCCTTGTGGAAAATGGATTGAGGAAGGGGATTTCCGTGAAAATCTGAGCCCTTTGGAGTAATTGCCCTTTGAAAGCGAAAGAACTCCCTCAAAACGAGCCTCGACCAATTTGGGGGTCGAAACGCCTGAGTTTCGGAAAAGCGTCAACCACTTAGGATTCCTTGTGGAAAATGGATTGAGGAAGGTGATTTCCTTGCAAATCCGAGCCCTGTGGATTAACTGCCTTTTGAAAGCGAAAAACCTCCCTCAAAACGAGTCTCGGCCAATTTGGGAGTCGAAACGCCTGAATTTCGAAAAAGCGCCTACTACTTTGGATTCCTTGTGGAAAATGGATTGAGGAGGGGGATTTTTGTGAAAATCCGAGCTCTGTGGAGCAATTTCCCCTTGAAAATGACAAACCGCCCTCAAAAGGAGCCTCGCCCAATTTGGGGGTCGAAACGCCTGAATTTCGGAAAACGAACAACCACCTTGGATTCCTTATGGAAAATGGATTGAGGAGGGGGATTGCCGTGCAAATCCGATCCCTGTGGAGCAATTGCCCCTTGAAAGCGACAAACCGCCCTCAAAATGAGCTTCGCCCAATTTGAGGGTCGAAACGACTGAATTTTGGAAAAGCGTCTACCACTTAGTGAAAGTGGAGCTATATACCCAAGAGGGGGGTGAATTGGGTATTTTAAAAACTTTTGTAAGTTGCTCTGTTTTTAGACAACAAAAACAGAGATGAACAGAGTAAAGGGAAGAACAGCCGGACACAGAGATTTATACTGGTTCGGTCTTAATAACTTGACCTAGATCCAATCCCCAGACTCTCTTGGATTTTCCACTATCACAAAGATTACACACTCTGTACTCAAAGAGTAGTTCTCTCTCTAGAACTCACTCCCCTTACAAGTTGTAATCAATGAACTCCCAAATCACCAAGTCCCCCGACTTATGATTCTTTACAATAAATGTTTTTCAAGTAGAAACTCTCTCTAAGAGTAGATAAGAATAATCACTCAAGTACAAAGTATCAAAAGATACAATACAGTTGAAAACCGAAAGAATAAATGCTAGACTTGAATGTATTTCGTTTTCGCTTGTTGTAGTTTTTGAGAAGACTTGAATGCATCTCTATTTATACTAAGAGAGCATTAATTGACCGTTGTAATCTTCATTATTACCGTTGCCTTGATTAGCCAAAGTTCTGGGCAAGGTAAGGTCTTCTTCTCTTTCTAATCTGCACTTAATCCAGCTGGGTAGAATATCATAGTTGACTCTCTGCGAATTAGTCCGTTGAAATAGCAGCTACAAGAAGTATAAATCATTCTTTAATCCCTTGTAGGCGTGTGCAGATAGATTACCCAAAAGTATGCAACTTTCTAGGTTTGCATTTAATGTCTTGACATCACTTTTGCTTTTGCTTTAAACCTTCAATGTACATTCTCTAATCATCCGAAACTCAAGCAATAAAGTGATTAAACATGTCTAGGAACATTAGAGAATAATCATAGGAAGTATTAGGATCAAACAGAAAGGTATAGCAAAAACGTCAGATTTGATTTTCAAACTTAGCATTCAATACTCGAGTATGTGTATCAATACTCGAGTTTGTCACTGTGTACTTAAGTCAATACTTGAGTATTCATTCTGATACTTGAGTATTCTTCTTATAGAGAAGAATCATTGAGATTTGACCTTGGACCTTATCATTGAAATAAGGTCAATACTCGAGTATTCAAATCTATACTCGAGTTCTGAACTTTTGATATGAAAATAAGTTTAAGTTCAAAACCTCAATACTTGAGTATTGTTTTCAATACTTGAGTGTTCAAATCATTGATAAAGAGACAAGCTCTCTGTATGTCCAATACTTGAGTTTCCAAGTCAATACTCGAGTTTTGAACTTTTGATATGAAAATAAGTTTGAGTTCAAAAACCTCAATACTTGAGTGTCCAAGTCATTGACAAAGGGGAAAGCTTTCTGTATGCCCAATACTCGAGTTTTTAGCTCAATACTCGAGTATGCATTCATTTTGAAAGACTTTGTGAAGGCTTGCCCAAGTCAATACTTGAGTGCTGGAATGAATACTTGAGTATTCAATATATGCATAAAACTTGTAGACTTTCTGTCAGTCCAATACTCGAGTATTCAAGATGCTTGAAAACTTTGATAAATTGATGTCAAGTCAATACTTGAGTTTTCAAATGAATACTTGAGTTTTCATAAAAGGGTGTGAGGTATGAAAGCGTTGTGAAAAACCAATACTCGAGTAAGCAGAATCAATACTCGAGTTTCCATAAGATGGAAAAACTTGATGACTCTCTGTATGATCAATACTTGAGTATTCGATTGAATACTTGAGTATTGAGATCTTAAATCAATGTTGAAATTGTCTCTGTGTGTTCCATACTCGAGTATTCATATCCATACTCGAGTTTGGCTCTGGGTGAAAAACTTGGAGTGCTTTCGTAAGTCCAATACTCGAGTATTGTGTCCAATACTTGAGTATTGCTTTGTGTAATTGATTTGAGCAACTCTTTGTCAAGTCAATACTCGAGTATTGAGACCAATACTCGAGTTTTGTCTTGACAGTAAGAATTTCAACTTTCTAAAGACAAAACCATATCTTGTGTTTACAAATGGCAGTTATCATCAAAACCTGTAGAGAACTAACACTTAGGATTCCTTGTGGAAAATGGATTGAGGAAGGGCATTTCCATGCAAATCTGAGCCCTGAGGAGCAATTACCCCTTAGAAGTGAAAAACCGCAGTCAAAACGAGTCTCGAGCAATTTGGGGGCCGAAACACGTGAATTTTGGAAAAGCATCTACAATTTTATATTCCTTGTGGACAATGGATTGAGAAGGGGGCTTCCCGTGCAAATCTGTGCCCTGTGGAGCAATTGCCCCTTGAAAGCGACAAACCGCCCTTAAAAGGAGCCTCGCCCAATTTGGGGGTCGAAACGCCTGAATTTCAGAAAAGCGTCTACCACTTAGGATTCCTTGTGGAAAACTGATTGACGAGGGGGATTTCCGTGCAAATCCGATCCCTGTGGAGCAAATGCCCCTTGAAAGCGAAAAAAAAAAACGCGCTCAAAAGGAGCCTTGAGCAATTTGGCGGCGAAATACGTGAATTTTGGAAAAGCATCAATCATTTTATATTCCTTGTGGAAAATAGATTGAGGAGGGGGATTTCCGTGAAAATCCGAGCCCTGCGGAGCAATTGCCCCTTGAAAGCGACAAACCGCCCTTAAAAGGAGCCTCGCCCAATTTGGGGGTCGAAACGCCTGAATTTCGGAAAAGCGTCTACCACTTAGGATTCCTTGTGGAAAACTGATTGAGGAATGGGATTTCCGTGCAAATCCGATCCCTGTGGAGCAAATGCCCCTTGATAGTGAAAAAACGTGCTCAAAAGGAGCCTTGAGCAATTTGGAGGCCGAAACACATGAATTTTGGAAAAGCATCAACCATTTTATATTCCTTGTGGAAAATGGATTGAGGAAGAGGCTTCCCGTCCAAAGCCGAGCCCTGTGGAGCAATTGCCCCTTGAAAGCGACAAACCGGCCTCAAAAGGTCCCTCGCTCAATTTGGGGGTCGAAACGCCTGAATTTCGAAAAAGCGTCTACCACTTAGGATTCCTTGTGGAAAATGGATTGAGGAAGGGGATTTTCGTGAAAATCCGAGCCCTGTGGAGTAATTCCTCTTTGAAAGCGAAAAAACTCCCTCAAAACGAGCCTCGGCCAATTTGGAGGTCGAAATGCCGAGTTTCAGAAAAGCGTCAACCACTTAGGATTCCTTGTGGAAAATGGATTGAGGAAGGTGATTTCCTTGCAAATCCGAGCCCTGTGGTAACTGCCTTTTGAAAGCGAAAAACCTCCCCCAAAATGAGCCTTAGCCAATTTGGGGGGTCGAAACGCCTGAATTTCAAAAAGCGCCTACCACTTTGGATTCCTTGTGGAAAATGGATTGAGGAGGGGGATTTCCGTGAAAATCCGAGCCCTGTGGAGGAATTTCCCCTTGAAAGCGACAAACCGCCCTCAAAAGGAGCCTCGCCCAATTTGGGGGTCGAAACGCCTGAATTTCAGAAAACCGACAACCACATTGGATTCCTTGTGGAAAATGGATTGAGCGGGGGTTTTCGTGAAAATCCGATCCCGTTGGAGCAATTGCCCCTTGAAAGCAACAAACGCCCTCAAAAGGAGCCTCGCCCAATTTTGAGGTCGAAACGCCTGAATTTCGGAAAAGCGTCTTCCACTTTGGATTCCTTGTGGAAAATGGATGGAGCACGGGGATTTCCATGCAAATCCAATCCTTGTGTAGCAAATGCCCCTTGAAAGCGAAAAAATGCGCTCAAAAGGAGCCTCGAGAAATTTGGTGGCCGAGACACGTGAATTTTGGAAAAGCATCTACCATTTTATATTCCTTGTGGAAAATGGATTGAGGAGGGGCCTTCTCGTGCAAATTCGAGCCGTGTGGAGCAATTGCCCCTTGACAGCGACAAACCGCCCTCAAAAGGAGCCTCCCCAATTTTGGGGTCGAAATGCCTGAATTTCGGAAAAGCGTCTACCACTTAGGATTCCTTGTGGAAAATGGATTGAGGAAGGGGATTTCCGTGCAAATTCAAGCCCTTGCAAAAATTCACTGTGTCTGAAGATGTCCATATCCCCACCCACATTGATGAGGCTCTTGCTAATCCAAATTGGAAAAAAGCTGTTCAAGAAGAGTTTGATGCCTTGCAAAAATTTCAGACATGGGATCTTGTTCCCTTTCCTACTGATAGAAAAGTAATTGGGTGTAGATGGCTGTGTAAGCTTAAAACACATGCAGATGGCTCAGTTGCACGTTACAAAGGGAGACTAGTTGCAAAAGGCTACTCACAAGAGGCTGGAGCTGACTACCGAGATACTTTCAGTCCAGTGGTTAAAGCCACTACAATTCGAACACTCCTCACTCTTGTTGTCACCAAGGAATGGAAGCTTCATCAGGTAGACTTTAACAATGCCTTTTTGAATGGTGATTTGATGGAAGATGTCTATATGGAACAGCCACCGGGTTTTGTTAGTCATGATGCAGCAGGAAAACCACTTGTGTGTAAGCTCAAGAAGGCATTATATGGCTTAAAGTAGGCCCCTAGAGCTTGGTTTATAAAGCTCAGTACATACCTGAACACCTTGGGTTTTGTCTTTGCCAAGGCTGATCACTGTCTTTTTGTGAATAAGACTGATGATGAGATCACTTACATGCTTGTCTATGTTGATGATTTAGTGATCACTGGATCTAATGAATCAGTAGTGCAAAGTTTGATTTCTGCGATGAGTATTGTATTCTCACTAAAGGACTTGGGTGAACTTTCATTCTTCTTAGGCATTGAATTTCATAGATCTTCCAGAGGCATACACTTGACTCAGAAGAAATATATTCATAATCTCCTTTCCAAGACCAAAATGCTTGAAGCTCATGCTTATGCATCACCAATGGCTGTTAACATTCAGCTTTTTGCAAATGACAGTCTACCATTTGCTGATCCACGGCTGTATCGGAGTGTCGTTGGTTCCTTGCAATATCTGTGCTATACCGGTCAGACATAGCATTCACTGTGAATAAGCTAAGTCAATTCTTACAAGAACCAACCATCAAGCAGTGGGAATGTGTACAAAGACTCCTTCGTTACTTAAATGGTACTAGCTCTCATGGGTTACTGATACAACCAGTACAACAATTCAATATCCAATCCTATACTGACTCTGATTGGGGTGGTATTTCCACAAATAAAAACAAAGGTGAAGAAATTCAGATTCTTCCAGAGAACAAGAGGTCCACAAGTGGCTATTGCATCTATCTTGGTGCTAATCCAATCATGTGGGTATCTAGAAAACAACAAGTAGTCTCACGGTCTGCCACTGAAGCTAAATACCGTAGTATTGCTGATTCTATTACAGATTTGATGTGGGTCCTATCTAGAAAACAACAAGTAGTCTCACGGTCTCCATTCATCTGATGATAACGGACGAAATACAACGAGTTTGGAGTAGATTCTTCTTGAAATGGAAAGAAGACTTGAAGAGCTTTATAAACATGGGTGGTTTGACAATTTCGCCATCGCAAGTTCACTGTGCAAATGATTCTCGAGAATGAGAAATCAATTCTCGAGAATTAACGATGAATAAACTCTGGTTATATTTCTCTCTTCAATATTAACTTGAAATGCGATTCTCGAGAATGGTTCCATGGTTCTCGAGAATGAGCGTGATTGTTTCAATACCAATTGTTGATCAAATCAATTCTCGAGAATCCTAGCTAATTTTCAAGAATGAGTGTGGCTATCATATTTCTATAACTATTCTTGATCAAAGCAATTCTCGAGAATGGCTAGATCACTAGTGCAAAAAAGGGCTTTAAGACCGCCTCATTTAGAGCGGAGAATCGACACCCCGGTCTTAAAGGAATGACCGGTGGCGCCCGTAAATATAAAGAACTTCTTGCACCGACCAATTTTTCACCGCTCTTAAAAACATTATTGAAACCGACTAAAGAACAACCGGTCTTAAAAATTGAATTGAAATTTCAATTACTTTATAAATATATCTCATATAGCCGTACTTATATTTTCTCGTGGTAAAACATAATAAGGAAAAATTTAAATATAAAAAGTCTAAAGTTTTAAGACCGAACTAATTAAAAAGATGGTCTTAAAAGTTTTCTTTTAAGACCGTACATATGATACTTCCGGTACGAAAAAAGTTCATTAATATTAAGACCGGTGTTTTACAAGGGACGGTCTTAAAGGTTAAACTTTTAAGATCGGACTTTTAATATGACCGGGATTAATGTAAATATTAAGACCGTCTCTTTTGCATCCGGTCTTAAAATCCACGCAAGTTATACATTTCTTCGCGCGAAAGCTTTTGTTACTCTGTGGAGAACCTCTGTTCACATTCCGAAACCCTTCCTGTTGCATTACCTCTCTTCCTCGCCCACGTACCATTAGCCCCCGTTACTCTCATTTGCTCGTGCATTCCTCTCTTCCCGTCTCGAAAATGGACGGTGAAAACGATTCTATTCGTGTTCCGGCTACGCCGCCTCCCGGTGTGACCGGGTGTGAGTGAGAACGAACCCTCTTCATCTCACAAATGAGGCTCGTAATCGCCCGCACGCATTGGTAGAAGAGGCACACGAATGATGGATGTGACCCTAAGTTGGACTTCCGGGTCAAAGCTCGAGATTCAATTTGATGGAAGGTTGGAACCCGTCGGTCCTAATAAAAGCAAATATAATAGTTTTGTCGGTTGTCTAGCACGCAAAGAAGGTTAGCATCTTGACATGAGTGGAAAAGTGTGGACTCTAAGAAAGTAAAGGATCCTAATTGGGAGACTATCCTGGGTTACATACACTGTCCCCGATCAAGTCGAAGTTGAAAGACAAGACATTGTCTTATTGTGCTGATCGGTGGAGGAAGTTTAAGACCTTTCTCGCTAACACGTATATTTTCTCCGAGGTTCTCGCCCGCCAAACATCCTTGGGAAGTTTACACATTTATTGATGAACGAATTTGGCGACAATTTGTTCTTCTCGGACCACTCCCGAAGCTCGGGTGAGTTTATATTTAGTTTTGTTTTCCTTTTGTTTGCTTATTAACCTGGCAGATATATGAATGTTATTGTGTTCATCTAATCCTATTAGTTATATAATGGTTTGGTGTGTGAATAGAAGTATACATTTCCTGCCTTTGTCTATGCAAGTTTGATATGTAAACCTTGAAAAGGTAAAATACTGATGAGAAGGTATTAATTGTGTAATGGTTTGTCTTGCAAAGGAGGAAATGAATAGTCTTAAAAGGGGGAAACTTTATATACCCAATTGTTACTATCTAATGGGATCATTGATCCCACTAGATGCCTTAAAAAGGATCAAGTTTGTATTATTCTCGTAAGCATAATTCTCTTTTGTTTCTTAACCTATCTATCTAGCTAGCACTACAAAACATAGCTTCAATTTCTTCTACAATTCTACATCTTCCTTAAATAAAATGTTGAAACTTGATGAAGTGAAGAATTTGACTACTTGTTTGATTGACGTTCATATGAAGCGAAGTTCTCTAATTTCTCGTTAGTGACATGCATGGCTGGAATTTATAATTAATAGATGTTTTCAATTCGATTCACGAAAAGAAGGGAACAAGCACAGGAGATAGGTAGAAAGAATGATTGCCCTTATAGGGCTTCTCGCGGCGGATATCAAAAGGCCGAAAAGATTTGATGGCGGCCAAGCGGAAGAGATTGGATGATGAAGCGAATCCAATCCTTCGTGATACATGCTCCTCCATCTCCAATACGTCGCGAGGAGTTGTGGTTGCATATTCGGCAAAAGCCAAGCGGCGCTACACGAGTGAACAAACTCGTCTAGTTGCCGAAAGAATTGTAAGTATCGTTATTGTTATTTTTTAGTTACTAAACATGTTTCATTACTAAGCTTCTCGTTATCCGTATCTTACAAGAAGATCTTAAAAAGAAAGAAGCGAGGGATCTTTTGTGTCGGACGGGAGGAATGATGTTCGACCGTTGCGACCGAAAACCGGATCACCCGGGCGTGTAAGGGGGATTGGAGGACGGGTAGGCATGAAGCAAGTCTTTGGTACATCCAAACGCCATAGACAAAGTATGGTTACCCGGGAGGAGATGGACCAGACGGGCGCTAAAGAAGCTTCAATGACCGCAATGTTTCAATCCCGATGAGCCGATGAGGGAGGAACTGAGTCGATGAGGCTGCTTTTGAGCAATCGTCCGAGACCGGTGTTCCCTTCACACACTCACCTACAACCGTGCAGCGAGCACTAGAGGGAGTTGCATTGTTGGACGACGAGCAACCTTGTGACCTT
The DNA here is from genome assembly GCA_019022655.1 of Acacia acuminata. NCBI lineage: Eukaryota > Viridiplantae > Streptophyta > Magnoliopsida > Fabales > Fabaceae > Acacia > Acacia acuminata. The sequence goes on along the minus strand of JAFJYI010000137.1, from coordinate 1,802,757 downwards.
TATGTGGAAGATCCCGATCATCATGATGGACGATTATTGGTTGCAAAAGGGACTGTTCACAACTTGGGATCAACCGTACACCACCAACAAATGTCCGATGATGAAGTCGAGTGTCGCTTGAAAAGGTGATCATTGATGCACCGCTCCTCTCCAAACCGATGAGCCGAAGCTTGTGAGTGATGTTAAGGGAACCTTCATCCCTTGCCCAAAGAAGCTTGTACATGTCTCTACCGCTCCCGAAGCTTCAACCCCTCCTCCTCAAGTTCCATCCCCTTGTCAAGCTCCATCCCCTCCTCAAGCTCTATCCCCTACTGCTAAGTTGGGTGCTGCCACGGAAAAAATATCTGATCTGATGAAGAGTGGATATTTTAAGGATAAATCGTGGCCTGCCAATGAAGTAGTAGGCGTCCCTCATCCTCAGCCCGTTCAAGTTGACACCGTTGATGTTGAGTCCCTGCTGCTTCCTCGACAGGAGCTTACTGATGCAGTTGTTCAAATTTTTATGAAGTAAGTATCTTCGTCTATGAGTACATAATTTAAATGCATCATTTAGACATACATACATATATACTAATTCCCCGATCGATGTCATTATTGTAGGTTCTTGCATCAAGAATTGGTTCAAAAGGCAGATCAACGATTTTGGATTCTTGTGCCCTGTCTATTCAAGTCAAACATCTATGCAGGAGAGACAGACGTACATATCAAAGAGGTTGTGTGAAGTGGAAGAAAGTTGTACTTTTTGCCATTCTTCCACAGGTACATATCAAAAATCTTGTCCGTAATTCACTTAATTCTCGCTACATATATCACCGAGTATAATTTATCTTGTGAATTTTCAGCCGCCACGGCGCTTGGTCCTCATGTGCATGGAGGAGCATAAAGTTATCTTCTTATGCTCCACTCACGGTGAGCCATTGCCTACGTTGGTGCAGACCATCAACGAGTAAGCATGTCATTTTGATTCTCTTGTCTAAAATCTCTCGCTGTGAATTTTCGGTGAATCATTGATAAATTTGTGATTTTGATGATAGTGCCATGAGGACCTTCCAAAGAGTAGAAAAGAAAAGGCGTGCTACTCAGACAAAGACCCCATATGGCACGTACCGTAGGTTGGTACAATATTTGTAGCACACGCCTTGTGAACTTGGTCATTAAGCTATATATATGCTCTTATATATATTTCTTGTTCTTTTTAGACCCGTCGGCAACCACCGACGTCCAACTTATGTGGCCATTACATCATGAAACACATGTATGATATTACCACGCTGAGGGGATACTAAATTAACGCAAAGGTAAATGTATTTGATGTTACATATTATGCAAGTTAATTCAGTTTAAAACTTATCTTATTACAAATGAAATATGCACGCAAGTTAATTCGGTTGATGTCTTTGATGTTACGATGTTTGAATGCACTTTCTCCCTTTTCTCATGATGAACTGGAGCACATACGCAATGTGTTTTGTGAATATCTCGTATGGTCCGATCTTAGAGTCACAAAAAGGACAATAATTAATATCCTAAATTCATTTGTAAGTATATTCGTAGCAACAATAATCGATCTTCGTAAATTTGTTTATTTTTTTGAACAATTCATTTGTTACATAGGCAATGTAAAATTCAATAAATAAATTTAGTTAATTTTTCGAACAATTTTCTTGTGTCCATTTTGGGTTTCTGAATGTATTATTGGATGGTGGATATAGCTATTTAATTTAGTGTTTGAAATTTGAGACTTTTAGGACCGTACATTAACTGCATGTCCGGTCTTAAAGGTTCGCAAAAGTCTTCGGTGTAAAAAGTATGAGACTTTTAGGACCGTATATTGCTTTAGTGTCCGCTCCTAAAAGCCCCGCAGAACTTTTAGGACCGGACGTATTATAAAAGGTCGGTCTTAAAAGTCACTCTTAAAAGCCTGCTTAACTTTTAGGACCGTATATTTTTATTTGTGCGATCTTAAAAGTCAGTCACCTTTAAATACCTCTTTTCAAACAAATTAAATGGATAGGGTTGAAGACAACCGAGGTTCTGGCGTTCTGCTCAAGCTAGATCCTTCATTATCGTCGTTTTTACCTTTCCATGTGTAGAGCAAAGATTATCGGTGTCCCTTTTATTTTGTCTTTTTTTCTTTTTGTCGGAAAAAGAAGGAAGATAATGAAAAGGACACTTTGTTTCCAACATGGGGAGGTAAAACCGACGATAACGAAGGTCCAACCTTGAGAAGAATAGTCACTTTGTTTGTTCTTATTCGAATAAGGTAAATGATCCTTTTTTTTTGTATGTTCTTAACTCTATTCTGCGAATTTCTGTTGTTGATTTACACGAGGACAATGTTTTGTTTGTTTGCTTTTTGTCGGAAAAAGAAAGACGATAATGAAAAGGACAAGAGGCAATCGGATATGGAAACCAAAGCCGACAAAAAATGGCGGTGTTTTTAGGACTTGTCGATTTACTAACTAAAAGTCTTCGTTCTTTTATTTTAGGTTTTTTAGTCTCGCCATTATCCATCCTTCATAGTTGCCTTGTTTATTGCTTTCCAGGTTCAAATAATGGATAAAGTACTAAACTCGCACGAGAACAAAATTTAAAAATATTTTATTTACTAATTAGGGCAGCGATCACAAAAAAAACAAAAAAAAGCAACAAAATAAACTAATCTCTCTCGTAGTCGGAGAGGGAGGGGGCGTCGGAGTCGTCGGAGTTGTCGGAGTCGTCGGAGTCGTCTTCAGCGGGATCGTACTCCACGTCATT